>OZ023139.1:26132966-26149420 GCA_963675895.2 Styela plicata | reverse complement strand
TGCGTAAATAAATTATGTTTGCAGCGCTTATTATGACGTTATGTGTGTTCAAAAATGCTTATGCTATATTAAAACCTTTCGAAGATTATATTGGGATTGCTGATACGTTATTGGAAAATGGTGTGGTTCAGAGATCTTTGACAGGACCTCAGTAGTATACTTGACTCAAATACAAAAAATGTTGTGAATAATTTCTACATGCGTCGAAGGGCCAAGCTATTTATTAGAATTGCACTGAAGCTGGGATTGCAGAAAATACAATCTGCGTATATGGGGGAAACACGCTTTGCACGAGCTTCACTCATGAGATATATATATATACAACAACGAATAGGCGCAATAACGTTTATGTTATCCTAAACAAAAATTAATTGTAAAGGCATCAAGGATCCAGTAAAATCAATGTTTATACTTGACTTTCCACGAGAATGTTACGAAAATATTTTACTAAATACGCTACGATTTCCACAAGTATCCGTGAGTATCAACCAAAGCTCAATAAACTTTCACTTTCATTCAGACACAGCAAATACAAATGTATAAAGATAAATAACTATTACTACACATAATTTACTGTTGAGCGAAAGCTTTTATCGAACATGAGCCATCGTTGTTTCACCACGTCTTGTCGCCATCATCCATGAATGTGCCATACTTGATAAAATGATGCGATGAACAAATATTGACATAAAAAGACGATGAGCTTTATAGTGAATTCCAAGGAGAAATACAAATATTATAGTACTGTCATAACTTGTCAAAAATCACTCTAAATCACTACATAACGTATGTCAACAATAAGACGTGAAGGGGTTCTATACGCGTACAAATGTTTCGGGAATATATTCCGTCAAGCACGAACCACAGATGGGCCTACTCAGCTATAAACTTATTTAAATGAACGAATTCCTTGAATTTTACGCGAAAATCTTCTGAAATATTAAAAGTTTGAGTTCAATTTTTACTTCTCTCTTCTAGCTCTTACTACCTGTAAAAAATATCTTTTTTTCGAAAATTAATATAAAATATTATATTCCTTCCTTAAATGTCTGCATGCTATGTTTCTCAAACAAATTATTAATCTTAATAACAACATAAAATTTTGTGTCGCACGTTTACTGACAACATTGGAATATTATTCTAAAACAATCTCCCAGCGCCCAAGACATACTCTTATCATTGTGTATCACCTTGAGTAAATCCCAATACTAACGGGTTCTAATATGCGAATAATGCTGATGCAACGCGCACCATAGCGCAGTCCATGGCCCATGTTTGAAATTTTAGTCTGTCTCAAGTAACCGCCAAAAATCAAACTACAACTTCTTGTAACAGTAACTCATGCAGCCATGCTCACCAAAAACCAAATCTTTTTTGAGAAATCGCGCTAATTCGAATTTGCTAAATTTTATTTTTAATCGCTCGAGCCTAGTAATATTAACTTCGTACAAAATTACGACTTGAAATATTCCTTGAAAACGAAAGTTCTTATCAAAAAATCTTTGCTATACTTCAAACGTTGGTTTTATTTAATGAAAAACCATTGAAAGACCATTGGGAAATATATTGTATTTGCACCAAAACCGCAAGGCATTAGGAATCAGGATATATCAAATATGAAAAGAAGCTTTCAAAAAATATACTAAATATACTGGGTATTTAACAGTTACTAGACCCCAACACATTGTGATATATTCATTTATATCTTTTATTTATTTTATATTTTTTGCTTAAAATGTTTTCCGTTTCATAACATAAAAGTCTCTTGGTTGCGTAAATAAATTATGTTTACAGCGCTTATTATGACGTTATGTGTGTTCAAAAATGCTTATGCTATATTGAAACCTTTCGAAGTTTATACTGGGATTGCTGATACGTTATTGGAAAATGGTGTGGCCCAGAGATCTCTGACAAGACCTCAGTAGTATACTTGACTCAAATACAAAAAATGTGGTGAATAATTTCTACATGCGTCGAAGGGCCAAGCTATTTATTAAGATTAATGTACTGAAGCTGGGATTGCAAAACAAACAAACTGCGTATATAGGAGGAACACGCTGCGCCAACTTCACTAATGAGACTATAAACATATACAGCAACGAATAGATAACGTTTATGTTATCCTAAACAAAAATTAATTGTAAAGACATCAAGAATCCAGTAAAATCAATGCTTATAACTTGACTTTCAACGAGAATGTTACGACAATATTCTACTGAATACGCTACGATTTCAACAAGTATCCGTGAGTATCAACCAAAGCAAAATAAACTTTCACTTTCATTCAGAAACAACAAATATAAATGTGTAAAGATAAATATTAATTCACATAATCAACTGTTAAGCGAGAGCTTTTGTTGAACACCAGCCATCGTTGTTTCACCGCGTCTTGTCCTCCACGAATGTCCCATACTTGATAAAATGATGCGATGAACATATATTGACATAAAAAGACGATGAGCTTTATAGTGAATTCCGAGGAGAAATACAAATATTTTTCAACCATTTTATTCAGGGATCAGCTGTTAGAAAAGATAATTTTACTGAATTTTGCGCTGAATAAATAAATGATTAAAGGAAGGTAAAATACGTATTTTTGTCGATTTGTTAAAGAGCGAAGGTATTCTCATAAAAATTAGTGGTCTGGAACGTGGGAAAAATTGTCTATAAAATAACTTTTAGCAGGTAAATCAGACCCATAGGGCTGGGGGCTGAGAGAATGCAATTTAGGGGTTCGAATCGATCCGAAACCTAAGTTGTATAAATTGGCAGTGAATTGGTCATAGGAGCGATGTAGTGGGAATCATGGGATTCAATATTCATAGCTTAATGACAAAAACAATATTAGTGAGCTTGTGGATGAAGTGTGAATTGAAAATACACTGTCTCTAATAGTTCGTTTACATGAATACTAGAGATTCGTAGCTGTATATTTCTTCGTTTTAAAATTGATAAAGGCGGTAAATTGCAATGATAAATGGGGGGCATTTGAAAAGTGATAGTTTGTTAACATCTACAAATATTCATAGAAATCATAACGTATTCAGGTAAATATTGACGTAATTTAGTTGTTTATTTAATTATTAAAGATCAACAAATGAGCTTTAAAACCTGTCATATCGGGATATCAAATACTCGGATACGTATTATGTTATGCACTGTTTGAAGTTTAGAAGTTAATAATGGTTTTATCATCACCCAATTTTTTTTATAGGAGTTCGCTCTGACCAAGGTCGAATATAGTGTCTAAAGAGGCCAACTATTGGCCACTCGGTTGGCAAAGAGTTACCACAAGGTAAGTGCCAGCATTCGCAATCTAAGCGGAAAACAACCTACACAGAACTAAACCACTATGATAAAGTACAGTGAATAATATCTACCCTGAGCGATAATAAAACCATCTACCACTTTTTTGCTTCCTTCTAGTCGCCTCATACGACACGCAGGAAATACGTTGGTACTATATCAAAGCCCACTCACTGCCTGTCTTATGGCGGTTCACTTCTGTTCAAGATGTTTTCCACTTGAGCACAGTTGCTGATTTGTACCCTAGCGGATAGTATTTGCCTAATTTTTGCAACTTGAACAATAATTAACGGATATGCCGATCAAAAGTTCTCTTTTGTCATGCATGAGCCACAGTCAGACCGCACGTCGGCAGCAAAATTTATCAGTAACAACTCATGCTTGGCAAACGATGCTTTGACAAATATTCTTTCTCCCAGGGATTTTCGTTCGCTCAGTCACTCCGTCCAAGCGCGAGTCATCTTTGGCCTCAGATGTTTACGTTTGCATTAGAATATAGATCAAACATAATTTACCTCATCAATTATTCCTCTCGTTATAAAAAGTCAATAACGAAAGCAATGAATGACGAATGAATAATTCTTGTTCAAGTGGATGCCTACGATTGAACTTTTGTTTTGAAACACTGGCTTCTCAACTGATTGGCACCTAAACGACCTCATTATTTAAGGTCTATCTATGTTCAAGTAATTATCTACCTACTGGCCTTGATTGAGCGAAACGAAAGTAGACTGGTTGTTTGAATATGTTTGTTCTGTAAAAACAGTTTCATATTCAACATTTTATACCAGTAAATGTTGACGATCAATCAATTTAGGGAAGAGAGTTTAGAGAAGGGATATAGCAATATGATTTTATACTCTTGTCAAGAAAATTATTTTATTCAGTTTGTCATAAGCCAGCGAGTGACCTTTATTTGGAGTGTTGACTAAATAATAGGGTTTTAAAATTGGGGGGACGGACGTTAAAAAATAAAATTATTTTGACAAAAAATCGTGCTAAAAGCCCCAAAAATTTTGGGCTTATTACATGTTATACATTCCATTTTAGAGGCAAAACTAAGAAAAAAATGTTGGCAATGCTATTGCGAACCGAGCCAGTGAGAACATTTCCTTTATTCTCGTATAAAATTGGACCTGGAACCTTACTGAGTTGGGATTGTCGTATATGTAAATGTCCTTCACCGTATAAATTTGGCGCACAAGTAAAAATTAAGGTTGTTATACAGACACTTTATTTTTATAAAACAAAAATAACATCACTGCGTCAAACTGAATAAGTTGAATCATATATCATTGATTGTGGATCAATCATGAACTTGACGTGTTGTCAGCAATTTAACCAACTGTATAACTTGCTTTGTAGGTGGAATGTATTTACGTTGCATGATGCACACATGTTATTTTCGGGTTTTGTAAAAGTTAAGTACTGATTTCAGAAAAATACATGAGGTCTTGTTTTTGATTAATACAGTTAAGGGGTGTTATGAAACGGTTCTGTATTCTAAGACATATAAGGTTTATTATTTAAGAGTTGATGACGTACAGAAAAGTGTAGGATCCGGCCTATATTACTTAACTACATGATGTGTTTTTAAAATTTGTCGGGAAACAGAATTTAGCGCGAAGTCTAAAATATAGTGGTCGCCGGAGCAAAATACATCAGAATCGTTTGTGAAAATGATTATTTTGTTGCAAAAAATAAAGTAGTGGGTTCGGTCGTGTCTGCCCATATTTTTGCATCTGATGTTTTGCTGGAACTCGAACCTCAGACATTCGATGTATGAATTTAACCACTAGACCGTCGCACCCGACATTTTTATAGACACTCCTGTGAGCGGATCACCAAGTCAAGGCACTGTTACAGCCACCTATAGACGGGCATGGTTATACTTCATGGATTAACGAGTCGGACTCGCGGGATTTGAACTCGAGATCATCAACCCTCGATGCCAATATGATAACTATCAGGCCATCGATGGCGATGTCGAAATGTTAAAGTATCAAATCACTATCTTTCAAGGGTGTACGTGCTCTCTTTAACGAGCCAAACCCTTTCAGTTTAATTGAGGCAAAATTAAAAAAAAAATTATGTCTCATGATAGCTGATCCCTAGATATAAGTGATTATAATTCATTTATATCTATTCTAATGGTTTCTATGTATAAAGATTTCCTTGTCAAATTATGTCATTATTTGCTCAGCGCAAAATTTTATTGATGCACCTACTTATCAAGTGTGGGCTATTCATGTATGGAAAATATCATATATTTTAAATTATTATGTATTTGCCATTGTTGAAGAAAGTGAAAGTTGTAAAAATCACAACGTATTCAGTGAAATATTATCGTAATTTAATACTCATCGCAGATCGTAAATGCACAATTTTTTAATTCAATTTGAATTCATCAATTTGGCAAATAGCTCAGATATCAGCTCATCTGTATTCATTTTGCGAATTCGATTCTTTTTGCTATATTCTTATGTTAGTGAATCATATGACGCCCCAATGATTACAAAATCCTGTTTTGCTCCTGAGATCTGATATGAATCTTGATATGATTATGAATCTCACACCATCCCCCCATCATAATTGTCTATTTACGTATCGGCGATCACTACAAAATTCTCAAAACGGTTAAAATATAATAGAGGCGGCTTCCACCAAAGATAACATGAAAAGCACTGGAAGCGTAATATACTTACAGCAAAAAAATTTTCTGTATTGTGAGAACAATCTCTCCAGAAGGAAAATTATGCAAAGTGAATGCCATATGAAGACCTATAGGGAGCGTATATAAAAATGACAAGCCTGATCTTGATATTACTCACAGCAAACAAAGAGTGATGTTATTTGCCATCTACAAAATCAACTTAGACGATGAAGAATCAACATGGACTTTATTTAAACAGATATACCACTCAGAAATGTTATTTAGTCGAGCATGAGCCACAGACGGACCGCGCTTCACACGCGCGATCCATCAGCAACGCATACCTAATGAACGATGCTTTGACAATATTCTTTCTATCGGAGATTTTTTTTACTCAGTCAATCCGATCAAGCGCGGGTAATCTTTGGCCACAGACTGAAGACTCCTTTGTGTTTGAATTAAAATATAGTTCAAACATAACCTACGCGATTATTTATTCGATAAGTCATTTCGTTATAAAATGTCAATAATGAGAAGCAAATGACGAATCTAATTCTTGTTGAAGTGAATTGAGCAAAGCATAAGTACACGTGATTGTTTGGTTCTGTAGCAACAACAGTTTCATATACGGCATTTTATATTTTTAAATGTTGACGGTCAATATCAGTTTAAAGAGGAGAGTTAAGAGAAGGGATATAGAAATGTTATTTTCACTGTTTTCAAGAGGATTATTTTGTTCAGTTTATGTTTGGGAAATTGTCGTAAGCCACGAGTGACCTTTGTCTAAAGCTTTGGTGGGAAAAGGTTTCAAAACTGGGGGAGGGTACTGAAAATTTAAATTCTTTTGGCTAAAAAACGCGCGGAAATATTTGGGATAATATATTATTTTCGGGACAAACAATAAGAACATGCAGGTTATATTTTAACGCGCGCAAAGCGTGAGAAAACAATTTGTTTATTATTTTGAAGATTACTTGTATAAAATTCCGAAATGAAGTAGGGGTGTTTTGACATTTGATTTGAGATCTCAAAACAAATGTCAAAACATACATATGGTAGTCAAGTAACATAACCCGGATCCTACGCTTTTCTGTAGGTCATCAGCTCTTAGATAACAAACTTTTCATTCAGTTAATATTGTCTGAGGTAGATACTAGATTCAGTCGTCTTTGCTGCCTTTACACGCGGCATGAATGCGATACGTCGGTTGTTCCAATTGATGTCGTTTACACAGCTAGGATTAGTTAAAGCTCTCGTGTGAAACATTTATCGGGTGTTTTATCATGTATTTATTGTCTTTGCCATATTTTGGCACCCCGACCCTCAGTTCTTCACTAGGGTAAAAAAAGATAAATAATACATTTTACAACCACTCGTTTTGAATGAATCGCACTGAGCAGCACTCTTACACCAACGGGCACATTTAGGCAAACAGGACCAAGGGTGATGGAAGCTTATATTTATTTATTTTCATTTAGTAAACTTATATTTGCTCATACTCACAAGATTTACTTTAGAGCCTCGTTTATTTCAAAACATCCACTGCGACCAATGACAGCCATGTTTTGCAGAAAAGACGTGAGATACATAGGTAGAAACAGAATAGGTATCAAGAATCGCTTACCTGTTGTTCTATGAGTACCATGAAAACAATTAGGTTTCTTATTTTTTCTTATTTAAAGCAAAATCAAATTTTGAACGTGAAATTAGATTATCAGAAATAATTTGCTACCAAGATTTTTTTAAAAAAAATCTTTATACTTGATAGCAAGTTTAAGTATAAACTATAGAGCCTATTTATGAAGTTTTACCGACACCATGGCAAATACCTTTCAATACTTTGACATGAGATCTTCAGCCCTATTTGTGATACTCCCACTGATTGTTGTTACTGGTACTATATGTAATATTTTTTTACCATATTTGGTTTTGGTTACTTCTAGGCTTTGGAACTGAAAGTCATTGTTGCGCGCAAAACAAATAAATGGCTTTTCTTATTCGAAAAATAAGTATTCTAAAATTCTGATCGAAATTAATTTCGTTTATCTTTTATTTTCAAATTTTGTAGTAAAATCATTCCACATAAATCATGACAATGAACCAAAACATTATCAAATATTTCTTGTATCTGGCATGTTAACACATTATTGTGTTCACATAGTAAATTTTGAATACTGTTCAAACAAAATATGATGGACTTCACTATGGGGCTCAGGAATGCGACAGTTGATATTTTATATACACAGAATAACAACATTTTTAGACCTATTGAGTTCTACAATCAGGAAAATATTCCGTTTTAGCCTGTTTTGTTAAGTATAAGTCACAGAAGGGTCCATTTGAGGCTCATGCTCGACAAAATGAAATTTCTGAACGGGTAGGTATAGAATATTTTTGCTTGGGGCGCGGTTGCAGGTTTTACAGTTTTGTAGTTCATGGTCAGATGAATGAATGGTCGGTAGTTGGTTCATTTTAAAAGCTGCTTTTGACCCTTTTTTTGAGAAAATTAATTTTCTTGAAAATGAGAAAACGCCTTTCGCAGAAATATCGTCTGTAATCATCATCTTCATATTCAAGCTTTGATTTTGAAGATGTCAGTTCCGATTGATCCAAAATGAATCAGCAACCGACATCTATAAATGACAAAGAGCAACTACAAACTGAGGTAGCAGGAGCTGCACTCGAAGCGAAAAACCCCCTAAATAAACCGCATAAAGAACTTGTTAATGTTATCTGCTCTCAAGGATTAAAACTGCTTAATTTTTTAGTCGTCCCTTTGGTTAAAAAGAAATACGTTTCACTACATATTTGCCATTGTACGGCACAGGCTAAATAATATAACTTAGTCCTGTCAATAAACAACCAAAACGAATTTTCGCTTTGAATATGAATCCGTGGTAGTTTTAACACAATATATTGACGTACACTGTGACAACAGTGGTTTTTGAAAGTGATTTTACTCGTTGATATCGAAAAAAACTAAAAAATTAAATTTGTCGGCCTTTTATGAAGTGTAGGTGACTTTAACAGATCATACCTGTCCTTTTGTTGTCAAATTTCTTGAAATTCGCCATCAAATTTTTGATACGTACAATTACAGCAAATGAACGGTAAATTTAATGTAATTTTGTCACAATATAGCGTAGTTCTAGTAAACCAGTGCGTTTTAATCATTCCAGATACCTTACTCAGTTAAAATTAAATGCGTTTCCCGTTTTTTTTACGTTTTTCAACGAGGAATGGGACAATGAATGGAATTATACACAGCTCGCTGTTGACGGTGATATTCGGAGCATTTATTGCTACGGCTCAACGTACGTAAATATTCTATATTTGATTCTGGCAAAACTTTTCTAATTTTTTTTTTTACATTATATCAAGACGAAAGCATCATTACAGTACATTTTTTCTTCTGAGAATTTTTCCTGCAAAAATATCTATTCGAGGCCTCATGCGTTGCAGAATAATGTTTACTAAGGCAATTTACGCAGGACTTTGTTTATTGTAGATTTCTCTACATTATTTTTTAAAATTTTCGAAAATTTCCAAAAATCAAGTCATCCCGTGATGTCATACTGTTGACCAGAGATGCCATTGTTAGTTTCAAGATTTGGTAATTCGTCTACTGATTGATTCGTTATGATTTAATTCGGGTTTCGAACAAAATTTGCATCGAGTATGAAAGATTCCAAATGATATGAATCAAGATTCAAATAAAAAATAAATGATAAAACGGAGTTTCAACGACTAGATATTATCTTTCTGAAAATAACTATTCTTTCACCTAAGAAGTTAGATTAAAAAATCTAACGAAGGATACTAGCAAACTCATTTTCAGTGCCATTAGAAGATAATATTATTTTTGAACCGGTACTTGAGTTTCGTTTCAAAGTTTTCGTTGCCTGTAACATCAAAGCTCTCACATTTTGAGTTTCCTGAAATGCCGCATGGGAGCCAGGGCGATTTTATTCCAGTTTCCTAAATATATAATTATATCCACATTATCCATTTATTTACCCATTTTATCCACATCTATCAGAAATTATTATCAGGAAGCGATTGTATATATTTGTTTTGAAAATAAAAATTATATTATCGACCTTCATTTCATCCCTTCAGGCCAAATCCCAGCGGAGACGTTGATACTTGACGATGCAACCATACTTCAGAGATTTGATGAACAGGTGACAGGGCAAAGTGCAGCTGTAGGAGATTGTAACTACAGAGATGCTTCACTTGTAAGGATAAAGGACAGAACCAGACAGACGGACGTTGAGTATTTGTTAATGTAAGTTGTTGATATCACGTTTAGATTAAAGAAAATACACAATAGTTTGTATTTTATTTTAAATTACAAATGATACAACAATTGGTGTTATAGGTGAAAATAAACGAATCTTTCGTGGGGCAAGTGCTAAAATTACTCCATTTCGCGCGTGTTGTGAGAGTCAACTCGAAGTCAGAAAAAAGCTCACGGTAGCAATGGATGTGCATAAACTTATGCAGCAGTTCTTGAAGAGATAAAAAAAGAAAGCCAAATATACTCAACAAACAAAAAATATTTCGCTACGATCCGAAGCAAGCTTTTTCGTGGTGGAAATTAAATGCAAAATATAGTGTGATGTTTTTAGTTTAAGAAATCCTCAACGTCATTTCCATACTTTGTCTAAATCTCATCAACAAAGAGACTTCTGAAAATATGCAATTACAGCACTTTTGCAAATGTATGACGTAGGCGAAATATGGTAAATTTTGTTCCGCTGTTGGGAATTTAACCCTTCATGAGACAATAAAATATTCATTATCATGGAGCGCTAAAAGCAGCCCATTCATAATTTTGCTATAAGTATACCAAAATCGAAGTGCGACGTCTTTATCAAGTGATTTAAAAGTCCTATAACTCCAATATTTTTATTCAGCGCCGCTACTGGAAGCAATGGAAATTACGACTATTATATTGGACTTAACTGGATTGACAGAGGGTGGAAATGGAATGATGATACTCCACTAGGATCGTATAACAATTGGTGAGATTTGCAGAAAATATGAAGTTGATAGATAGCGGCATGAGCGTTTTGGAAAAAGCAAATCTCAAATCGCTCTCTGTTGTCTCGGTGTGTTTATCTCTGTGTGGAAATATCAAATAACAATTAACGCAGCGCGATTGAGCTAATTTCCTCGACGAATGCACTTGCATTTTTGAAAAATTATCCGAACCTGTAGTTCTCAACCGTAGGAGCCACGGCGTAACTAAAGAAAGTCCATGAACGCAGGTCTATCTTTCTAAAATCAATGAATTATGACGCATATAAATTAACAAACGCTCATGTTAGTCTAATCTGGTGTAATCACAGATATTTTTTCTAGTCACATTCGAGGGGTGACTAAGAAAAGGGTAAGAACCTTACCCTAAACTCCTAAATTCACTGGGCTGTATTAGTACATGACGTCTTTGAAATACCTTTTGTCAAAAATAAGGTGATATTAGATAACTCCTGCAAAAACGTTTTTGTTAGCCATGGCCCATCTCCCACAATGACAATTTACCGTCACCAACCTGACTTGAATCAACTTTGACTCACGCTGAATCTAAACTATCCAGGGGAGGTAGCGAAGGTGGTGGTGGGACTAGTCAAGACTGTGCTGCAATACAATACACCGGCAATCATAAGTGGATAGATGTAACATGTAATGCACAGAGAAGATATATTTGCCAATCACAATGTAAGTAACGTCACCATACATTGGATTGGTATCATACTACCAATGCGGAAAAATGTAGAATGCTTCAAAGTAGTATCGCACTGGAAATAAAAAAATATATAACACAGACCTTTTTTCCTTTCTCTGTTAACCTGAAAAACAAAACGGTTCAATTCTGATGATTAGCTATATCGAATATCTCACAATGACACATTGGTACACACGGATACACTGTGAGGGATCCATCATTTTAGACAATCTAAAGTGATTCATGCAAATTTATATTTTTACCCTATGTCGGAAGTTGAATGATATCTGTATTTTAGGTGGAAAGACCTAATAATACTTGAGTGAAAAAGCGTGTTAAAATTACGCCATCAATTGTCATATTTCGACTGTTTTTTGTATCATCCGCCCACATTATGGCATTACAATTTGCTAAACAAAATATTTACACCCAAGTTCTTGGAACATCATTTGAGTAAACTTATGTAACTGGTAGTCCGAGCCTCGCCGTACATTGATTGAACAATTTTCGAAAGCATACTTATTGAAGGCATCAAATATAATTTTCTGAATTCCAGTACATTTGGCGAAAACAAAATACATGGATGACGGATATAAACTGGAGTTATATACCAACAAATTGCATCAATCTGGGGTTGATACTTTCTGCAAATCGAGGAGCGGTTTCCTAGTTAGAGTTAAAAATGATGTAATGAAACAAGCAGTGAAGGATTTGGTATCGTAAGTGAAAAAATGTATCTTACGATTTTACTAATCCAATAACAGTAAGGCAATTATGTTTTTGTTTGTTGTGAACATAATTATTTTCTTTGCTTCTCACACATCTTACCTGCTAATGCAAAAAACAAAAGACTGTAAAACAACGCCGCCGAATTGCATTGAATAGTCATCCTTTCCAATACCCTACGAGTATTACCTTATTCTGGATTTTAGCTCTATGCCTCTGTCTACCTGTGGGGCATCTTTTTATAATGTGTTATCGATTTTTTTTCTTCACGGAATTTTAATATCTTTTTAGGTATATTTAAATGATCTCTATGTGCTGAGTATAGAATTACCTTTCCTGTACGTATTTCCTGCGTGTCGTAAGATGCAATTAAAAGGGACGAAAGTCATATGTGGTTAGCTAACGTTCAGAGCAGGCATCGAACATTGCACTTTATTATAGCAATTTAGTTTTCCGAAATGTTTTTCCGCTTAGAGTGCAGCTGTTGATAATACATTTTGAAGTAGCTCTCTGTAATGTGATTGCAAAATTTTTTGTTTCATTTGGTGCTGTTTTTGCTGCTGAGTGAATTTCAACAAACAGTAAACACTCATCTTTCTTCAGTGATCAAAACAGCAACTTCGCAGCATACATGGATCTGACTCGAACAAGTACTGACGACGATTGGTATTGGGGAGATGGTGAAAAACTTGGAACTGAAGCAAATTGGTGGGGCGGATATTATTTCTCATTCTTCAAGTTCATCAATAATTCACTTTTCATCTATCATATATATTGTCTGAAATGCGAAGAGAAAACCTACTATTGACATTTTCTCTCTCAACATAATCTCTCATCTTTATTTTCTATGTATTGATGATTTTTCGTGGTATTGATGAATTACGAGAATAGAAAATTTAAATCACACATTCCCCAAAAGTAGAAAAAAGTTTCACGGAAAAATTTATTTTACAAATCTTCATTTTTAGCTTTATGACGAAGTGAGCATAAAATTCCAAATCAAAAGTCCAAATTTATATTTATAAACTTTTTTATTAATATATTTCTTTTATAATATTTAATATTGATTAATTTTACAACAAAAAACTTAATCGATATTTGAATAACAAATATTTTATTTCCATATTCTCATACACCACAGACGCAAACACTTTGAACTTGTCTCAAAAATTTATCACGATGATGCCTTTAACACTGACGGTGAAAGTGAGTTTCGGATCCCACTTGAAAATGGAAAAAATACGATCTATTTGCTAATAAACGTTAAGTTTGGAGCGACTTTGGCCTTATCTTACCTTTCCAGACAAAATTATATTCATCATATGTATTTTTCAGCTGAAAATTGCTCTTTTTTACAAAATGACACAACAAATTCTACCACGTCTCCGATGCAGCGCATGTTTTCGTTGGAATAATGCCCATGACGAACGTAGTCACGATCGAAAACCATGATTTGCCACATTTAACAACCACAGTCATTTTTTTGTCAGTTTTATTGCTTTACATGGATTTAAAACTCACGTCAATAGACACCTGTCAGAGATGGGAATACTTTTTTTCATAGCCGCTTCATAGAGTAGATCACCCTGCCTAAGGCCCTGCACTATCGACCACTTTTAGACGGAACGAGTTAGAATTGCTGGAAATATATGATCTTGTTTCCCATTTCTGCATTTCATGTGGCTCTTTTCAATTTAGTGGTTTCAGGTGACTTTACAAGTACGATATTTCTACGATAAGCGAATTTTAATATAAAAAATAACAATTAGTTTTTAAGCCAATTGATTAATTCCCGATAACCGGTTGTAGACATGATACTAAAATATTAAGGAAGAAAAAACTTCTATTCATAAACCGAGGAATATCCACATGTTATTACCAATCTTAAACAAATTATCATTTTCTCAATCCTCATTTTTTCGAAGATCAAAAATCGTAATGTTAACCACAACATCGTTGTTTCTCTTCTTAGTCTTTATATTTCCCAAGGACTGTTAGCGCAGTGATACACGCTTTTAATATATCACAGTTACACATAGTTTAATATAATCTCACCGTGATCCAATATATTAACATTTTTTGTGATATTTTGTGAATGCGAAACTTTTGTTTAAAATCATTCTCTTTGATTTTTATAGGGCTGGTGGTGAAGGAGGCGACAGCACTTGTGCTTTGGTGAATAAGAATGGCGAGTGGGTTGACTACGCATGTTGGGTCGCGTCAGGGTACATCTGCCAATATGGTATTTCATATTTATTTTCTGGTTGATTCATGGTGCATTGCGACAGTAGGAATTCCTTTGTTCACAAATTCGTTTTTACTTCGCCATACACTTCCGCAACAGTGACGCATTTGACACCATGAAAAGGGTTGATATAATGAGATAAAATTTGTACATCAAATTTTGACGCAATTTTTTGCATAGTAGAAAAAAATTTGTTCAAAACTGACAATTTTAATGTGTATCACGATGAAACAGACAGAATTTTCGAATTGTTTTCATTATAACTAGATATTTTAGAATTCTGAATTTACATAAAAATTATACGCTGCGAAATTTCACTCGCTTACGTACTAAACACCATGCCAAGTTAAGATAATGTAAATTGGAATGAACTCCGACTTTGTACAATTAAACATACACCATTGCAATTTAATTAGAGAAGTTAAAAATCTTGCTTCAGACCAGCAAATATTTTATGATTTTAGAGCCTCTAATAAGTCTGATTTTACTGCATATGGATCTTCGAACACAAAGGCGTAGATAAAGAAAGTAGTTGTCCCAACAAAGAATCGCTTTGTGATATAACCCAGACAGATTTAGTTTTGTCTAAACACGATTTGTTACTCATTGAACATGGCTTGTTCCTCATCTCATGCTTGACAAAATAATATTTCTGATTTGGAAATTGCTAAAGACTGCATCCCTGGTTATACCCAGAGCATCGGAAGCAAGCTGTCTCCTGGCAGCGGCTCATGGGGACAATAGAAGGAAGCTAGAGTTTTTTTATTGCATAAATTACAATATAGCTTTACTGAGAATAGTATTCCATAATTATTGCCCGTCACCATCGCATTGTTTTTTTTATGGATTTACGTCTATTGCTGCCATAAGTACCATTCGCACTTTACAGAATTTGTAAATGCCAGACAGTATGGTTAACGGTAACTATAATTTTCGTCGTTCAGGCCTTTCCAAATTTATGTAAAAAATTGGCTTTTATAAACTTGGAAATGCCGTTTTGTCAAGGGCACTCTTTTCACCTCCGCTTCCGATGACCGCTGAAGAAGACAGTGATTTCAACGATGTCATTATTTACTGTTATTTACGCGCATTGACATAAGTAACATTTTGTCTTTGAAAGAACAAAACAATTAGTGTCATGAATCTGCCTTTATTTTCCACCACTTGACAATCAAATTAGTTGACTCTTTGTTTATTAGCACATTTTGTAAAGTATCGGCCATTTTCAGACTGACACCGATACTAAAAATATAGCCGATATCGATACCGATATCGATGTCTTCTTTCGGCCTTGCCTAGAGCGAACTCCTAAAAAAAATATTTTGCCCTGTTTACCATCAATCCCTACATAAATCTTTTATGTTTAAATTTCGTTTAAAGGTTATACTATATATTGTGTCAGTGTACATTAGAACACAAAGATTTATTTACATTTTACAGACAAATGTATCTTGATATATAATTGAAAGACAAAGTGATCAGTATTGGCGATTGGTACATGTCACCGACATCGACACTCGATTGGGTGTTCGGTCTAATTATGATGAAATAATCCATAATCTGGACCGTCGTTTAATTTCTACAGGAAATGACCTAGCAAAATATAAACAACCAATATGGGGACGGTAAAGAGGCAATTCAATGAAACTCTACATATTAAACTATATTTTATATCAAGTGATTACATTTATTTTGCATCTTACATCACCTACCCTTACGCTTACCAACATTATTGTTACTGGTGAATTGCGCTGCCGTGGAATGATCCAATTGCGCCAAGTGCGTGACAAAAT
>OZ023139.1:26050349-26125803 GCA_963675895.2 Styela plicata | reverse complement strand
CTTTTTTTCATATTTGATATATCCTGATTCCTAATGCCTTGCGGTTTTGGTGCAAATACAATATATTTCTCAATGGTCTTTCAATGGTTTTTCATTAAATAAAACCAATGTTTGAAGTATAGCAATGATTTTTTGATAAGAACTTTCGTTTTCAAGGAATATTTCAAGTCGTAATTTTGTACGATGTTAATATTACTAGGCTCGAGCGATTAAAAATCAAATTTAGCAAATTCGAATTAGCGCGATTTCTCAAAAATAATTTGGTTTTTGGTGAGCATGGCTGCATGAGTTACTGTTACAAGAAGTTGTAGTTTGATTTTTGGCGGTTACTTGAGACAGACTAAAATTTCAAACATGGGCCATAGACTGCCCTATTGGTGCGCGTTGCATCAGCATTATTCGCATATTAGAACCCGTTAGTATTGGGATTTACTCAAGGTGATACACTTTAATGATAGGAGTATGTCTTGGGCGATGGAAGATTGTTTTAGAATAATATTCCAATGTTGTCAGTAAACGTGCGACACAAAATTTTATGTTGTTATTAAAATTAATAATTTGTTTAAGAAACATAGCATGCAGACATTTAAGGAAGGAATACAGTATTTTATAACAATTTTCGAAAAACAATATTTTTTACAGATAGTAAGAGATAGAAGAGAGAAGTAAAAATTGAACTCAAACTTTTAATATTTCAGAAGATTTTCGCGTAAAATTCAAGGAATTCGTTCATTTAAATATGTTTATAGCTAAGTAGGCCCATCTGTGGTTCGTGCGTGACGGAATATAATCCCGAAACATTTGTTCGCGTATAGAATCCCTCCACGTCTTATTGTTGACATACATTATGAAGTGATTTAGAGTGATTTTTGACAAGGTATGACAGTTTATTTAGCTATGTGTCATGAAAGAACAGGGAACAGAAATCAAATTTTGTCGAGCTCGAGTTACAGATTGACAGCGCTCCTGCGGCGGCGCGATCTATCAGTGACTTGTTTTGACAAAAGATTCTACACAAACTTTTTTGGATTTGCGTAAAGTGGCAGGAATTTGAAAGGCGAAAAATGTCATTAAATGAGAAACACTTAACATTAAACCAATTTTCACACAGAATGATAGTATAGCAAACAAAAGTGGTAGATGGTTTAACCTTCACCCAAGACAGATACTACTCTGGCGGTTCAGTTTAATATTGGGAAGTTTTCAGTTTAGTTGTCCAGTCGTGACCGTTAATTGGGTTCTTTTAAGCACTGCTTCTGGCTTTGCTCAAAGGGAATTTCAGCAAATAAAAATAAAAACTGTGCACGGGAATCACAACGCTTGCACATCTTGATGTCCTGCAGGAATCACATATGGCAGAATATTTGGTAATATAAGGTGATACTTTTTCCATGACTCTTTCTAAAACGTCCTCGGATAAAAAAAACCTATGTTGTTCTTCGACACAATGTTTAAAAAAAAAAATTGCGTCATATTGACTGCTCATTTGTCGAAATTGCTCAATTCCTAATTTAAAATGTCTTGTCGATGAGATATATGCCAAGTATGAGCCGTTTATGGGGCATTCCACTAACATTTTATAAGGGGGCGAAAAGTCGATTTTTTAGATTTATTCCATAAACATTGAGCAAAATTAGTGCGAAAGATCAGCGATATTACTGAATTTTGTTATAGCACAGTCCCTGTGCTTTAAAATTTATTTTGGTGGGTATGTAGTCGGATAAATATTGACGAAACAAGTTTTAATAAGCATGGATCACTGATGGAGTCGCGGTCCATCTGTGTCCCACGCTTGAAAAAACAAATCTTTAGGTCGGGTAACAGATAACAGCTTCGATCATTCATAAATATTTGATAATTTTTGATATCACAGTATGTTTGGGCACCGGAATCCGTAATACAGGCTACAAAGGTATCAATTTATCTCCAGTTTACTGGAGAGCGGGGTTAGAGTAGCTCAGATAAATGATCAAGGAAAATTACAAATATCGTGGCGTCTAGATAACTTTTGCAATAAATAAAAATCAAATCTGGTCATCTCATTTGTTAATAATGATAAAATTTCACGATTACTTTCAATTAATCAATTCCAGTTCAAATGATGCAGGTTGGGCGAATAAGTATTAGAGAGTAGTTTCCCTATGATTGATGCGCCGGGAGCAACACGAAGCGGGGTAATGCCGTTATCGGGTCCGGACGGAAGGATGGGATATCTTCAGTCGTTGCTTCTCACTGGACAAAATAACCCCCTGATTAAAATGCAAACTTGCGGCAACTTTTTAACCAACTTATAAATTCTTCAGCCATTACAGATAATTAATTAATAAAAGCAAGTAATTTTTCTATACTACTACTTCACGTCAAACAACCCCACACTATCATGAATGCAGTTGTATACTGCCTCCTGTTGATGATGCTATATCGAAGTGAAACATATCTGGCTTCGGCCCAAGGTACGCTGGTACTGTTTATTATATTCATATTCCATTACAATGTACTACAGATAGGAATGGGCAAAACCAAATAATGTGAAATTTGAATCTGAATGGGATTATTTCTTCGAATCGGATAAAATCAATAATGCCATACAGCAACAATCCCATATAAATTATAAATAGCACATTTTCAATTTTTATCATTTCAATTCACCGAAATTTAGAAATCAAGAAAAGAGATATTCTCCCATTATTTTAAAAGATTTTGTTCCCATGTAACCCATTGATGACTGATTCAAATGAATAATGATTTGAATTGATTCGAATCACCGAATCAAATTGTCCAAACTGACAAACCTACTGACACTAAGCATTTGCTAATACCAATATTGCGATACTTAAAATTAAAACGATGCCGTCTTCAAACTCGTCCTTGGTTGTTCTGTAGAACTAGTGAACCAAATAGAAAAAAGAGATCAAATTCAACCTCCGCCGCCTCACCAGCAAGGCTGGCAGTACGGTACGGTACGGTACGAAGTTCGGTACGGTACGATTGAATTTTCCGGTACGATAGTACGGTACGATTAGTTTTTCAATTTTCGTACTTGGTACGGTACGGTACGAAGTTCGGTATTTATTTCGTATCGTACCGTACTCTTTTTCGTACCTTCGCATTGCAATTTATTCTTCTCAAATGAATTCAAAAAAAAATAATTTCGTTTAACATCTATGTCGTTTCATAACGGGGCGCTGATAATATAAATTGTGTCTATCAAAGAATTTTTAAACTCAAGGGCAATTTTAAAATGATTAAAAGCGGCGCAGGTACGGTAATAAAAATGTAACTGATTCACTTGAGCTGATAAGATGAGCTATGTCGTACATCAGTTTTACTGCAGTGGCGTAAAACTTTCTGATTGTGTGGAAATACATATAGGCCGCTGATTTATGACGTCTTAATCTGAATGCATTTTTCTATAATAACGAAAGTTGTGATAGCCCAATTAAAATCGACAAGATAAGCAACATTCATAATACTAAAAATCACCGCGTAGTTTCTGAATATATCGTTAGCATCGCCGATGTGCTCAGACCTGTTTTTATTCAAAATTCACAATGGCATATGTTGCACTGCCTGAATATCCCAATTACAATGGTGGATCCAGAAAAAATTTAGGCGGCGGGCACGTTTTTTCCAACATGCAAACATAGGCTTTCAAATTTAAAAAAAGATTGGGATACCGGAGGCGCGCAAAATTTTATGGAGAACGAAACAAAAATACATGTTTTATGAGTGAAATAAACATTACCAGACAGGAAAATGTATCTGCGCGCCGGAAGCTCGCTGAAATTTTTGTAAAAATTGAATAAAAATTCTTACTTTAAAGGCTAAATGCTACGAAATATACAAAATTAACTGGGGAAAAATATTGCGCAACGCAGCCGCGCGAAAATTTTATTAAAATTTAATTAAAAACTCTCTCCCCCTGACCAACTATGCAACTGAGTTAACCAGTAACCATCGCTATTACGTTTTGTTTGTACTCTGACACGTAGGAGTAAATTATCAAAGCAGAAACATCAGAATATAAAGATATATTTAGGCTGTTTCAAATTCAATGTTAGCTGATGTTCATCTTAACTAGAAGATATATTTTGTAAAAAAAAAAACAGCCAAGTCACGATATAGACAACGGGGCATGGTGGGAATACGTCTGTCTGGTATGAGAAAATAAATAGCATTATTCAGTAATGTGAAGAGAACGTAAATTGCACCAGAAATACCAGATGCAAAAATGTACAATGATAATGTACTTATAACCATGCAATGATATTGGGGAGACATATGCATAGTTACGCCCATGTTTTACTGTCCTGGATTTTAAACCAGATAGCATAAAACTGCATCACTTTGATGTGAGATGTTGGTGACGTTTTTTGCGGTGGCCAGATCTTACAAATAAAGCTGATTTGTACATTGGTAGTTGGTACGGTACGAAATTGCTGCCCAGCGAATCGTACCTGTTTTCGTACTGGTACGAAATTTAGTACGATAAATGAAAAATAATAATCGAACTTAATTCCGTACTGGTACGAAGTTCGGTACGATGTACGAAAAAAATAATATCGTACGGTACGGTACGGAAAATTTTCGAAGGGTACGGTACAAAGTTCGGTACGAAATTATTTTGTTGGTTCGAAGTACGATAAAAATTTCGTACCGTACCGTACTGCCACCCTTGCTCACCAGACGAAGTGGTGGGGCAAAATTTAAAAGTAGTAAACCATGCGTCATACATTCGGCCATTTTCTGAACCCACTAATATTTGAATCCTGAACGTTCGTCGTAACAAGAGAAGGACCTCCATGAGAAACTGGTTAATATAAATACAGCTCGGAATTTCACGCCAAAGTAATCAGCATGGTATTCGATATTGCCCTCATATGATTGTATCGCAAGATACTTCTAGATATTTGGTATATTTGTTTCAGTTCACAGTCCTGGCCAAGTTGCAGCGAAAACGTTGATACTTAACGATGGCACCATAATACAGAGGTTTGATGATCAGGTCAATGAACGAAGTGGAGCTGTAGGAGATTGCAACTACAGAGGCGCTTCGCTTGTAAGAATAAAGGACAGCACCAAGCAGAAGGACGTTGAGGATTTATTGATGTGAGCCAATATAAAATGTTCTTAAAAAATATGAACGAAACAAGCATTTCAATTTGTCAAAATTAAGCCACAGTAAAAACTCGCTACGATGATTTTTCGTTTCGCTATGAAATCGTCGGCTCTGGCGATACTTGTTCCCAATCGGAAATATTGTCTAATCTGAAAAGCGCGATCCAACAGTGACTCACGTTTAACAAAACTTGTTGAAACATAATTATTAACTCATATATACAATGTCATATTCAGGGATGCGACCGGAGTGAATCCAAATTACGATTATTTTATTGGACTTGACTGGGTTGGTGGAAGATGGAAATGGAATGATGGTGCTTCTCTGGGTTCCTATGAAAACTGGTGAGATTTATATTTCACTCCAGTTCGCGAGCATTGTATATGCCATCGGGTGGGTAATATAAGGCGTCAATTGAATCTGATGTTTCAGTTGCCTTGAAATGTAGCAATTAGAAATTTTATTGCCAGGTATTCACTGTAAAAATATCAACGAACAGATCAGAAAAATTTCTTTTGTACTTTTTTAATTTCACCGTTTCATCATGCGTTCCAGATATAAAGATCGGAGTTAAAAATTCCCATCGAAATAAATTATGTTTTAAATTTTTGACAAGTTTGTATTCGTTTTTAATAGGGACAGTTTAATGGTCCAGAAACCACCCAATTTTTATTTTGTTAATTTAGGACATGAGACTTTCGCGCAGCTTCGGCGCATAATTATTTCTTTTCTCATCATGACTAATTGTAGGTATAATCTACATCGATTACATCTCCGAAAATGAGTGGCACATAAAATATTTGAGCGTATCTCGTAGACTACATGGGTTGGGAAACTATGGACTTGCATTTTGTTTGCAACGTTTTCAAACTGATTGCAGTTTTAATACTACGTCTTCAATTAACTTTTTGACACACAAATTGCCGTTAGTTGGATCCTCTCGGTGCTTCAGACGATACCATATAGCTGACTGAATTTCCTCTCCATTTAAATTGCCCTTACGCTTTTTATTCTCATGGGATATTTTTCTTCACGGTTTGAAGGCGACAATCAATTTTGGCGCGCTACATTCCGATTCCGATCGGACAAATTTTTAGAGACAGCCTTTATCTACATTTCCTTGAACCCTGTTATATGCAGGGCAAATGACGAAGGCGCTGGTGGTTCTAGTCAAGAGTGTGCAGCTATACAGTACAAAGCCAGTCATAGTTGGACAGACGTATCATGTACATCAACACAGCGAAGATATATTTGTCAATCACAAGGTGCGTTCTTTATACGTTGGGAGAATGCGATTTATTTTGCAGATTTATGATAGGTTAGAAAAATATTGAGATTAATCATAGGAGTCTCGGACTTGTGGTATTAAATAAGTATAAAATAAGGGAAAAAATATTTTGATTATTATGCATCAAGTATCAAGTTAAAAAAGATAACGTAAATTTCCAAGGTGAAGTCCAGAATAACTAAAATGTCGGTAGCAGATGATTCATCAAGGGATTGGAAAAAATATTGAAATAACCCTCGTGATTAGTCTTTAAAACTTGAGCCAATAAGTATCTTTGTGGAATGAAGATGCTTTAATCTTCCTTCATTCTTGTATTTTTCATAGCTCTCTACTAGTTGTTCCAAGAAACTTTTATGTATGATCAATGACGTATTCAGAACCTTGAAAAGGGAGAGGGGATTTGGAAAATTTTTTATTGAAAATAAGACGTCATAATGAGCGCCAACCGCAAAACAATTCTCAGAAAAATATCGATTTTGATTGTATATTGGTGTAAAGCATACCAAAGTTTTCGCAAAATTGCATATAAGGGGCCCTAAAATGAGCTGATTAGTCGTAAAAGGTTATGTGCGGCATTTCTATCTGTTACGGTGGCAGGAAGGTAGTGAAATAACCATTCCATCTTCAGTACGAAATGAAATATATTAATTTTCGGATTTCAGTGAATCTAGTCAACACGGAACACACAGGCGACGGATATAGACTAGAGTTATATACCAACAAACTTCATCAAGCCGCGGCTAAGGAATTCTGCAAATCGAGGAGCGGATTTCTTGTTCGAATTAGGAATGATGCAACGAGACAAGCAGTGAATGATCTGGTGTCGTAAGTAAAAAAAGATAAATTTAGACTATTTTTCTACCTATTTTAATTTTTTTTTACGTGATTCGTTAGCTATACTGTCTTTTATTTTCCTTGTGTAAATAGATGTACCGTAACAAAAGTGCAGTAAATTAAATGTTCATTTTCGTTGTTCCAATGTATATGAAGTATTTCCATACACTGTGGCGACAAAAATAAAGTAAATTTATTGATCGTTTGCAGTAGTTTTATATTTCCAAAAATCGACCTTTTTTAAGAGATTTATGCCAAGTATAGACTGCTGATGAATTTTGATTTTATATTTTTAATATTGCCAAAAATACTGTCAATGAACGGCGATTTTACTCGGTATTGTTACTGTGTTGTTTTGAATCTGTTCTTTTAATTTTGATTTTTCGAATATTAATTCCAATGCAATATTGTTTAACAAAATCAAAAAAGAGTTATATTTAAATTTACTTTTCTCAGCGATCAGAGTGATAGTCTAACAGCTTACATAGATCTTACTCGTCCTACTATTGCCCACGATTGGTATTGGGGTGATGGTGAAGAACTTGGACCTGAAGCAAACTGGTGGGTTGATCTCCATATTATTGTTTTATCATTTATTGGTAAATTCATATCAGAACTTGTTTAAATTATGGGCACAACAATGAATAAAAAGGCAAGAAGTTCTGATACTTCTATCATTTTTAAAATCTTTGTTTTAGTATTGCCCAATTCAAATTCCAATTGATTCGGTTTTGCCTGTTTTACATTAGACCTTAAATCTTAAAGATCGGTTTGTGCATCGACACATCAGTTTACCATATTTTAACCCATTGTTTAACTTTCCTGTGATGTTCTATGCACGCGGAAGTTCATTTTACAGTTACAGATTTTTTAACAGCGTATTTTTCATGGTACAGGGGCATGAAGGAGGGAATTGATCAAAATTGCGCTCTGGTGAATAAAAATGGCGAGTGGGTTGATTATGCGTGTTGGTATCCGTCGATGTACATCTGCCAATATGGTAACTGATATTATTGATTTATATAAAATTGGGTGATTAGCAATTTTTGCACTCAGTCCTTATATCTTGGTATTCATCATTTATTCTATTTTGCGTCATTAGAAAATTTTCCATTTAAAATTTTTATTTAACTTTGATGCGTCTTCGACAATATAGCGGTTGAAAACTACTAAACAAACAGATGCAATGAATTGCGTATATGCATTTTGTAGAATTCTACTGATTTTTGATGTTTCAGTAGGGAATGGATTCGAATCGATTAGAAGTACAAATTTTAGGAATCAATTGTGAAACATCGGTCATAGGAACAAAAACATGCTAAGTGAAGTGCATTTTTTTTAATTTTAACGACAAAATGCAATCGATTTTCGTTAAATTTGACTAAAATCGGTTGTATTTCGTCGTTAAAATGAAAAATACACGGCTTTTAAGCCAGTTTATGCTAATATTTGTGATTTGTAACTGTAAATTTTCTAATCATCATAAGGGATTGTTGTTATTGATCATTGTTATTTTTATAAAAATAAACGATACGATCCGATTCGGAAAAATTATTCTAGTCAGTTTCGAATCTCAAATGATTCGCTTTTGCCCAGCCCTATGGTTGTCACAGCCTTCTTTGTTTCTTCAGCATATACCAGCAAGAAACAAGCTGTCATACTAGGTGGATCTGCATTGATCACTATTGACATTGTCAGTGAAGATGGAGCGGTGAACATAGAAGTATTTAAACTACCAGACGAAACAAGCCCTGTTCACACAGAATATCGTTATAATACCGATACTTACACTTACACAGCGGATATAATTCATGATGTGCAGAACATCACTTATAAATTTGTCGTATATCCAACAACCAAGAAATTCAACAGAGTAACATTAGTGGGATTGTATGTTCACAGCAAGTTACAAAACAAAAATCTTCTTAACTTATAAACAAACCATTTTCTTTCTGATATTTTTCGGAATGTAATAAGGCGAAATATCCATAAAGTTAACTTTTTGTTTTAAATGAAGTTCGCCTTGGCAAGGCCGGAAAAAGCGTCCAAAAGAACCCTATTAACGATCACTCAAACGGCAATAAGCTATCACAAAATGCAGGTCCACAAACTGAACTCCAAGACGGGCCGATGAAAAAACCTTTTTCATGCTCTCGATCACAAACATTTTTCGAATATCCAATTTTTATTTTACAATTTTCCTCCATTCATGATCTACTTTTTCAGTCCCGGTCAGCATCACCAACCTAACGCCGAATACAATTTCATCTCCTGTAAAAATTGGTTCTAATCACGTGAAATGCACGGCCTCCGGTGTTCCTCCAGCGCGTGTAAAATGGTTCAGAAACGACATAGAAGTTTCAACAGATACTGGAAGCAGTGTATATCAAGTAAAAACCAACCAACAGACGCTATTGTACATTGATAATGCATTATTGACTGTTGATGGGATTTACACTTGTAAAGCTTCAAACTATATCGGCGAAGAAAGCATTGAAAGCAACAAGGAACAAAGTATAGTAGTATCAGGTATTTGGCCTAGTATGTTGAAGATACGCTAAATATATGGTCACCGATTTTGAAACCTCGTTTACTTTTCAATGTTTGTTATTTGTAGTCGGAACCGTGTAAATATCAATATTTATTTTTAAAGAATACCAAGTGAAACAATGCTTTCTCAGCATTCTTTTTGCGTAATTTATATACATTGAAAGCTTTTCCCCTGTTTGAAATTGCAGCGATTTGCGTTTGATTTGATAATTTAAATACCACAATGGGCGGTATGTGCATTATCATCTATCAAATCAGCTTAGTACAATGTGATAGATAAATACCATATGTAAATAAATATTCTTCGGTGTGAAAGACTGATTTTTTTAAATAAAATCCATTTCTATCTCATATTTTCAGTGTATGGATCCCCAGTTATTATTGAACAAAGAGTCGAAGAATGCAGTGTTGATGGGGAAGTTACAATTGACTGGAAACCAAATGATCAAACCATAGGAATTATTCACAGGTATAAAGATGAGATACATTGTAGCATGCGAAATGTTGATGTCATTAACTACGGAGCACATATCTTCTGATAAGATTGGTATGACATATATTTGCCACAAAATATGCCTTTGTATCCAAATCGAATCATGAGACATTGATCAATTTTTATTACATTAATAAAGTGCAAAACATGTGGTTTGAATTATTTCCTTTTCTTTCTTTTATTTATTTTTTTCTTTTTTAACTATTTAAATCGAATAATGAACCATTGATCAATTATTACTACACAGTTATTAAATTGCAAAAATCATGTGTCAAGACCTTTTTTTACAGATTTGAAGCCATTGGTCAGATTAACAGCGAAGCAAGTTACATTAATAATATCGCAGCAAATACAGAAGAATCGACTACAATTAAAAACCTGGGAACCTCTACTAATTACGTCATTCGTGTGAGTAGTAGAAGAAATATTATATAGTTGTTTGCATCCATTCAGGGCATTTCAAAATCAACATTTAATAATATTCAAAATATTGAAATAATAATAACAATAATGCTATTTGCAAACACTTTATTATATGATTACTGCATTTGCAACTCCTCCGGCGTTTCGAAACCCCAAATTTCGTTGTCCGAGGCGTATCAATTGTCAAAGGTATGTAAATTTGATAAAATGGTACTGCAGATGTCTGTAAAAAACAGACTTTTGACTAATATAAAATTATACGATTATCTTCATGAAAGTGTACAATTATCACCGGAAGAGTGACGGGTCTGCTCTATATATATTTTCAGAGCAATGTAACTTATATTAGGCAATGAAACTTATATTCTTTCCCAGTATTCGCAGATAACAGTTTGCCCAGATCAATGCATCACTAAACTTACTACTGAGACGCTTGTGAAAACAGGAGTTGGTGCGCCAGATCCGGTTACAAAAGCCAAAGTTACACAAAGTAATACAGATGAGTTCTGCACATTAAGTTGGCTTTGGTCAGATTTTATACCGGGAAGTAAAATGATGTTTGAGGTAAAAATATTTTAAATAAATCTTCGATTTTTTGATTCCTTTTTTTTCCTTTTACTCGGTTTCAACCTATCAATTTATCTGTCCCATACCATTGTAGCTGTTAATATTTTGTTCACTATTTTCAAATTCCATTATCAACATTGCAAATTTTAATTTGTGGCTTTGATTGCCTGCTTTGGATGGATCATCATGTTGGTATCGCTGGTTGCAAACCTCATATTCGATTCCCGGTAACTCCGGCTCGTTAATCCATGACCATATCTCCACCCAAGGTGCAATAACTTTAGTAAGCTCGGGCAAACAAAAAGATCATACTTTATCAACAATATCAATCCATCCGCTGCTGAGTGATCTGCTTTAAATGGTTCACCGCAACAACAAATTGCCTGACAATATGTTGTAAATCGTTGTTCAGTGATTTGTTTATTCTTTTCTTGCAGATTACTGAAGAATCTACTCTTGTCCAACTGTCTCCAAATATTAAACAACAAACTTATATCAGCCAACATAAATACCAAGGAGATGTGTTCAAAGATTACCAAATACAATTCGAAACAAAACCAAATCGAAACCGCATTTTCTATGTTAAAACGTCAAGTTGTGCTGGTATAAGTAAAAAAGTTAGAGCGATTGGAGAATGTTTCACAGATGTAGCAGGTAGCGCAGCAATGTGATAATATGTCATTAAATTGATGCTGTTGTTTTTTCAAAAGCAGATGCTATTACTTTATTTTTATTTTAAAACGTAATCGCATTTAGCATAATCTAGCAACAGAAAAGCAGCAGATTCGTCCTGCGCGGGATTGCAGAGATATTTGGCTGTTATAACCTTAACGCACTGATTAATATTATCTTCTCAGCTCCAGAAACGGTTCCTTCCCCGTTTCCAGTTTCATCCAACATCAACTTGGAAACAGTTGAGATTGAAGTCGTCCTCCCAGATGAATCAAACGGGCCAATAAGATAAATAATATTTAACTGTTGAAACACCCAGTGATGTAGTGGATACATATATATATATATTGTTCAATTTATTCATTGGTGCTGTATTATTGCTTAATTGGTCCAATACTTCTTAATCAAAGTCATTCAAACATACTTCATTTCCATAATACTCCTCAATGCTTCGTATCGGTGAGGTTAATATTCTATTGTAACATTTCAATGAATGCTTCCCGAAAGTAACATTTTTATTGTCACTCTCGAAGTCGATCACCCTGAACACACCCTGTATCAGCCGCAACTCATATACGAACAGAATTAAAAGCAATATTGGAAAGATATGGCTTTTCCGATTTGGCAGGGCCTACTCAAGTTATTACACGTTAGGTTCAGGTAAGCATGGATTGCCGGCACTCGAACCGAAATCTTTAACCTACGATGCCAACATAAAAACCACTACAATTGCATTCGCAGCCTTGTACCTTTGAATGCTATTTTTCAGTATTTTTCAAAGCAGGTTCATATTTATTTGTCAACTTGTAGTCACGGTTTGTTTCTGGAGAAGCTATGGTTAAGAGGGCTTCAACTCTCGGATAATAAAAACCGCTTTAACCAGCGTGTGTGTTTGTCGTACAACATCGGTTCCTGTATATAAATAGATTTAAAAATCACGTTCCTGTTTTACATCGCTCAACGCTATTCCTCTGCTTCCCAACAGCTGTATATTCGTGATTGTCAAGTCAAGCGATTTCACACAAGATGTCGGTTTCGCAATGAATGATCTTCTTGAATCATCTGAAGCGGCAACTAATGTTTCAAATGTTGAAGTAGAATATTTAGCGATTGCTAAACAAAGGTAAGTGAAATGCAAAGACTATACATAGTGAATTTGAAAATAGGATAGCAGCAACAACTTTTAAGTTCACGGGTGTACAGGCCGAGATTCTTTGCTAACTGAAAGATTGTGTGAGACTTTATTCATGATTGCATGGCGAAAATAGAAATGATGATCATTATATTCCATTTTATGAAACGAACTTAATCAAAATCAACTTTTCAAATAGTTTTTTCCTCATTTTCCACGCCACTAATACACATTGTCGTTCCAAGATCTGAAATGCAATGAACTTCATTCCGAATCTCACCTTTCATATTACCGTTGTTAGATATGAGATACCAGGATCTTCATTCCGAATCTCACTCGGTGATAAAATATCAAGTTCTTGTAACGTCGATCACATTCATAGCGGCGACGTGTCTAAGATGGAAACACAGAATGTTTATGCAAATAATTTACAACTGATAAATGGGCTTAAATACAAGTAAGTTTTTTTAAAATAAGAATTATGTTTGCCTGGCAGAATAACACAGAATATACTTCAGGAAATTCGGTTTTGAGACACTGCTCTGAAAAGCGGTTTACTTGAAACCAAAAAATACAGGAATAAAGAACACATTCCAATTTGTGTCGCTTTGCTTTGACTCAACTGTTTCCCTTACACTGTTGAAAAATTGTATTGTGTGATGAAAGAAGAACAGCTCACAGCAATTTACAATGCTACATAGTATTAGATACTCGCGTCTCTTTGAGGATGCTTTTTTTGTCATCGCATCAAATATCTGCGCTTTTGAAGATACTAAATGAAGATAGGATTCTAAATTATTGGCTATATGATTACATTTCAGCTACTACATAGTGACATCTACTCCATCTGTTAAAAATGAAGAAATATATTTCCAACGAAGTTCTCCAGACTTGTTTGTTTACGAGTATACCGAAGGTAAATATGTTTGAGTTTATTTCATGGGAAGGTGTTGCATTGAAAAAAAATATTATCCTGATTTACTTTGGAAGATATATACTTTGGTTATTTATCAATATTCGGAAAAACATAAATCATCCATTTTGTTTTTAGAATCAAGTTTGGTATGGATTGCTTGGGTTGCAATCGGCATCGTGGCGATGGCCGTTGTTATATTTGTGATTGTGGTTTACGTTAGAAAAAGGTACGAGTATATATTACAACCACGCTGCAATAGATATTTTTTTCCTAGGTTGAATGAAGCACTTTTTATATCGTTGGTGTTTTTTGCCCACGCCTCCACGTCGCCTGGGTTAGGCAACTTCTTGACAATATATCTTACCAACAAGGACACTCAAGTCTATAAAAGTTCAGCCACAAACTTCAAAAAAGTCTTACGCTCCGATGCCATCTATTAGAGGCCAATGGTTCATAGTTTGCCTTTTCTGGTTAAAAATGTAATAAAAAAATCAAACCCCTCAACTAACTTTTTTAATTGCGCTAAATGCATTGGCGGCAAATTGTTGTTTTAATAAAAAAAATTAAAATAAATCAATGTACATTTCAAGGCGAGAAACGACGAAGACAAAAGAACCTAACGTACATGAAGAAACGTCTCATGTAGGACAACCAGATAAAAGAACAAAGAGCAGGGGTGAGATTTCAAATAAGAGTAGAATCCAATTCTTGGGTGAGATTGCAGTTGTGGCGCTGCTTTCAAACTTGCTTCTAGTGAGTTTTGAAATATTTTCAATGACCTCCTCTCTAAAAAGCTTGTCCCATCGTAAATGTCTGTAAAAGGACCACTTGACTAGCAGCCGATTTCTCTTTCTCTCTCTTTAACGTTTGAAACTCCATCATGCAAAATAGCAACCCGAAAAGATTGTTTTCACGTGGTTTCAATGGGTGTCTGAGATATCCACATAAAACTTATTATATCAACTTGGAGCAAACTTTTCTTAAAAAACTTCCCGATAACATCAGGAACACCTTTTTTATAATAATAAAAAGTTGGTCTTGTAGACAGTCACGACACGACAGTAAATTAATTTCTTATTTCCAGATACGACTTCTTTTGTCAACGTGCAACTTTCCGATCAGGATTACGACAATATTGATTCTAGAAAAGCTGACAATAGGACAACTGACAACCTTGCGTATGAAGAACTTGAAGCCTAATATATTTTGAAGCATTTTTTCTTTGTATAGAGAATTTCGAGTTTACATAATTGGGGATTTCGAATTATCTGTTAACGCCTATAGCGGAGCTTATACCTAGCAACAGCTTTGTAATTACCGTATATCTGTTCTATGTTACATCTAACCGCGAAATCCCCTGAAACGGTCAAGAACCGAACCATCGTCTTATCAGGCAATACGATCGCGCTTAGACGATTGAGCTATCTAGCAGGGCTTTCAATTCACGGTTCGCTGATGACTTTAATTGCAACGCTTGAAATGATAATATCATTAGGTATTTCAACCTTTATTAGAAAAAGATGTTCAAGAGTAGTCTAGATTTATATATTTTATGCATTGCTTGGAAAAAGAAATATAGTCTAACGATATTGCAAGCGGTACTACCTTTTCAGCTACCTTTCACATTTGATCAAAGATTTGTATGGTTTTATTATAAAAGTTCCCAACGTAAACCAATTGTAAATAAAAGGGGGCAAGACAGGATTGTCGTTAAGTCAAATACACTCAGGATTCAACAAAGCTAGCAGCTCCAGTCAAGACGGGCAATCCAAAGTCGGTTAGTTGTAACTGTAATTGATGTTACTGTTTTAGGACGATTGGACTACGCTCTAAAAGCAAAACGGAGTTAGAGAATATCCTAAATACATATATTTCACAAAAAACCGCAGCGCACTAGATCACAACAAATTTCGGCATAATACCGCTCACTGAAAGGTAAACAGCGCTAATGCGGCACGACCTCCCGCATCCCGGCATATAACACCGAGAAAACGTAAATTCAAATAATTGGGTAATAATTGCTTCGATACGACGGGCAATAAAGGTGATAATTTGAGTCTCCGAAGAACTGCCAAGCATTCGCTGTTGATTTATACATTTTGTCCTTTTGTACAATAATTCTAAATATATTTATAACCTATTATAACTTACTAAAGGCTGCGATATAAATGCGTGATGAATAAAAAAATGGGATAATGTGCGTAACATTTTTATTATTTTTTTTTAAAATATCAGTCCAGTGTCTAGTTAAATGGTATTTTGATTTTAAAGGAAGTACACCACTCGAAAAATTTTTTTTTTTTTTTTTTTTATAACAAAATTCACACTTAGAAAATAGGAGCCATAGGAGACAAATCATAATAGAAAATTCTTCTGCAGCCACTAAAGTGCAAAGAGCTGCAGGAATGCACCAATGGAAACTAAGGAGACCCCATCCCTGATAGATGTCTATTAACGCGAGTTTTCAGGCCTTGTAGATTAACACGAACAGGAAAGCAGTGAGAAGGCAAGGAATTCCAAAGTTTAGAGAATTTTGGAAAAAAGCTTCTTGCATAAAACTTTTTGTGTCATTGTAGAACCTCCACAGTGAATAGGTGCGAATCGGTAGCAAATTCACTGTTTCTGTTTCCTTGACCTAACTGAACAATTTGGCAACGGGGGTGAATCTTGAAAATATTCAGACCTATTTTGGCAATACTTACCTTAAGCGGTTGGTAACCGGTGGCGCAATGTATCAATGAATGGAGAATACAGACTGTGCCGTTATTTTCGCCGGCCGCATGCAAAAGGTCCGACCACTAACCAAGCTTAAGAATATTGTAAGCTGCTTCCGGATACTCTTTTATGCACTCTCAACAATGTCACCTCGGAATCTCAGGGAAGAAGCAATGGAAATTCGACGATAAATAATGGTAAATTGTGATATCGCACTGACAAAAGAACAAAGACTAAATATGCCTATAACATCAATGGATCATAACTGGTTAAACCCGAACTAACTGCTAATTTTTTAAGACTAATAACGGCTGCATAAAACTAAACTAATTGCAACGGCCATTCAAAAATTTACAAAAACCCAGTCGCTGCACTATGAATCATTTAGAGCTAAAATAATAAAAATGAAAAAATAGAAACAGAAATTAGCACGGGTTATTGATACAAACCGAGAAAGCAAGAACCGAGATCCTTCTTTCAGAGCGGGAGACAATATAAAAAACAATCTTAAGATTCTTTATCGCGTTCGGCTACAAGTCTGAGCAAGTTTCGACTAAGTTGAATGTACAAAGAATATCAAAGAGTCGAGCGTTACTAAAGGTCAATGAACTGTTATTTTTCTGATTAATTCGGTTGATAATAGAATGCAGCATCGCTGAAATTAAAACAAATCAGAAATTAAGCAATGACAAATATGGAATAAAATTATGAACATAATCACAGTTTAGAACAATACAGGATAAGAAAACATTTCTAAATATTTTGTGTCCGAAACAAACTTAAATCGAATATATTCGGAGCTACCTCCGACCATCTCCACTCACCACTGCGCATAACATGTGTTGTGTGACGTAATTACGTTCAGACAAAGTAAAGTAGAGCTGCAGTCCAAGTATCAAACTAGACGTATTGATCCAATTAACCGTAATATACAAAATCTATGTATTCAGGATATTACGCCTGGGCTTGGCCAGGATACGTGAACTGCGTTTATTTACCTTAGCTTATTATTTTCTCTAAGAACGCAGCAAATTCTTCCACTAAGCAACGCATGCCCCTCGGGCACAGGCTAATTTCAGCAAATGAAGCATAGCAACAGAGAGAAACAGACTTGTTCAAGCTAACTTTTTTGATGGGTTTTAACTTTCGACGGCGCTGAAATTTCACTACTTCGCTAACAAACCTTTTTAGCGAATTTTTCGATTCAATTTTCTATGACATATCACAGTTCGGAGTAGTTTAAGAAGTCATTACCCTGGCATTTTACTGACAAACTAAATCTTTCAGATGAGCTGATGATGATAATCGCTTGGCGGGCGCGATCCGTCAGTCACTCAGACAGTGGCAGTGAATTAGATTGAGAGCAAAGAAAAAGAAGAACAACTATTTGCGATCTACAACCAGTCTATAATGATCGATCGATCATCGATTTGATGATTTCGCAGCAAAACCATGAAGCAGTTGATGGAAAATCATTGTAAATCAATTGGATGTATCATTAAATAATTTACAAACAAAAAGTCACAAAAATTATATCTAGTTACTGAATCTACGACGTGTATACAAAGTAACTTGAAGATCTGATCTATCTGGAGTGAAAAATCCGTGTGAACGAGATTCTAAATTGCATTGTTCCGTCATCGTAAACATTTCCATAATAAGCTTCCAGCCCTGAAGTAAACAAAGAAATCCACGCAGGAAATACTTATAAAGACTATTTAAGAACAAAGTCGAATTGCCCCTACGAAACCTTTTTCGAAAGGGCATTAGCGGATTAGCCCCACAAAGAAAGGAACCTAAACGGCGAGGGGCTTACCCTCACGAAAGATTGCATCTGTGTGGGATTCGCCCACGTTAGATTTGCCTTCGCATAGAAATGGTTCTTTGCGGGATTTCATCTACGGAACCAAGCTCCACAACGGGATCATCAACATTATGCATTTAGAATACTTTCAAATAATTTGCTATGGCCTCTCTGTGCATCTGTCGTGGCGTGGAAGGGCTTTTACGCGGAACGGACATTCGTCTCATCTTTCAACTATGCCCGGAATTTTGAGCTGAGCGTGGGACGTCTGAGAGCACTCGCTTAAAAGGCAATCTAGTAAGTGCGCCATACCACTAGGGGGTAATCTTGTATGGCGCAATTCCAGCAGGGATAAACTGTGAGTAGGGGCAGTTTCGTTTGGGGGCTGTTCCGTTATAGCAAAATCCCTGTGTTAATCCTGCGCAAGAATAATCTCGTGCGAGGGTGATTCGGTCTAGCTGGTAACCCCTGTGTGTAAAATCGCTTTTTGCAATTATGTGGTCACAATGCTATGGCTAGGGCTGGGCAATTCCGAATCATTCGGAATTCAAATCTAAATCGAATAATTTTTTCACATCGGATCGAATCACTAATTCTATGTGAAATATATATATATCCCATTTTTACTATTATAACTCATTTCCATTGTGAAAATCAACATATTCACAGTTTACGATGTTATTTCAATTCACACCCCATGTATCAGACAAACAATTTTCATATTATTTTAACGGCGAATTTGACCAAAATCGATTGGAATTTGTCGTTGAAAATAAAAAGTCTAGCTTATTTAGCAACTTTCGTTCCTATGAAAGATTCACGAGTGACTCGAATAAATTGTGCTTCGAATCGATAATTGTTATTTTTATGGAATTCAGCGATCCGATTCGAAAAAATCATCCGAATCAGATTCGATTTCCAAATGATTCGGTTTCGCCAACCCTATTTCTGGGTTGAGAATTCGTCTATCGAAAAATCGTTATTTTTTTCCGCAACATAATGAAATTGTTACATCGCTTACGGTGCATGGGTCAATTATGAATCGATTTATAAAAATATTTTTTCGGGAATTTGCCACTCCCATTTCAGCATTTGTTATACTGAGAAGTTGGGTTTACTTTGGCATTTTTTAAAGTTTACAAGCGATTTTCAAAAAAAAGACCCAAAATTTATTTTCAAAATATCCCAAACGCTCATGGTTTACAAACAAACAAACGATTTTCGGATTGTGAAACTAGAAAACTTTGACAATAAAAAACCTGGCGAGAAAAATTAATACAAGACCAAATTCCAGTTTCATTCATTTAAACACAGGGATTAACTGATGAAGAGGCACTATATGATTTATGTATAATTAATGCATAACGTATTGCAGCATAATACGAAACCAACTGTGGAAATTTATTTGTGGGCGGATTGCATGATAGATCATATAACTCGAGTATGTACTTTCCGGGTGACTGTTAAAGATCAGTATTGTTTTCACAAGGCACAAGAGCGGAAACTTTTTTAATTTAGTAAAAGGAAGTTAGTTATGTCATGGAAAGTTTATGTTGTGTAAGACTTTTATGGTTTGTATTGTAACAGCTGATGACGCACAGGAACAGGTGGGATCCAGGCTATATTGTTTGCCTACATTGTGCGTGTTTTGACACTTGTTTAAATGTACCTTGTGCATTAGTGGATTGAGATATAGTTGATAGGTATTCTCTAAGATAGAGAATAGATGTAGATAATAAAATATATATATATCAATTATGACATGGCCAGAATAACCTCAAGCAATGGTGTATTAAGAGGGGCATGGTTATCGCAGACCCCAAAAAATTGCAGAATAGGCTTTTAAAGCGCATTCAAAGGAAGGAAATTTAAAAAAAATTTAGACGGAGCAGCTATGACCATTCCTTATCCATATACCCGCCGAATTTAAGACCCTAAAATCATGGTTGGACAATTTCTTCGTCTGTGCAATTTGAGATGTTTTGTCTTTTAAATTCAATAAAACTGGTATTTTTAAGAAACATTTTTTACCTCTTGCACACTTTATTCCTTCTGTAATGTTTTCTAATGTTTCTTCAACCCTAAAAGAAGCAGCATGATATCAATCCCCTGAAAGAAATAAAATTAGGAATGTTTTCTCGATCAAATACAACGTTATAATATATTATGGATAGATAAAAATCCCTACCGAAACAAATTTACGTGGGAAAAAATAAATACAATCTCGCAATCGCTCATCTTGGGTGAAGACACCCATACCAACGATCACATAAAAGCCATCAGGACCAATGTTGCTCGTAAGGTTCAATCGCGCTTTGATATGTTGAAAAATATAATGAAAAAACGAAAAAGAATGAACATAAATTACTCGATAAATCAGACTACAGACTTCATCCACGATTACTGACATGTACACTATTTTTAAATCCTCTAAGCAGCGGTGAGGTTCGATAGAATTAATTAATAAAAGACATCTTGAGGTGACGATTATTTTGGGCGCATTCTTGCACTTATATATAGGGCTGGGCAAAACCGAATCACTTGGAATTCTAATTTGATTCGAACAAGTTTTTCGAAACGGATCGAATCACGAATTCCATATAAATAACAAATATCCCATTTTTGCTATTACAACTTGTCTTCATTATGGAAATCAAGAAATTTATAGTTTATAGTGTATGTTCAATTCAAACTCGATGTCTAAAAGCAACAATTTTCATATTTTGACGACAAAATATAATCGATTTTGGTCAAATTTGACCATTGCATTTTGTCATTAAAAATGAAAATTCTAGTCCATTCTAGGCTTACGAATAAACAAACTGTTTTCGGAAACTAGGAAACTTTGACAATCAAAACCTGCCGAGAAAAAAAAATACAATACCAAATTGCGGTTATTCATTTAGACACAGGGATTAACTAATGAAGAGGTACTACATGATTTATGTATGATTCATGCATAACGTATTGCAACATATTACGAAACTAACTGTGGAAATTTATTTGTGGGCGGATTGCATGATAGGTCATATGACTCGCGTATGTTCTTTCCGGGTGACTGTTAAAGATCAGTATTGCTTTCACAAGGCACAGGAGCGGAAACTTTTTTAATTTAGTATAAGGAAGTTGGTTATGTCATGGAAAGGTTATGTTGTGTAAGACTTTTATCGTTAGTAATGTAACAGCTGATGACGCACAGGATCAGGTGGGATCCAGGCTATATTATTTTCCTACATTGTGTATGCTTTGACACTTGTTTAAATTTACCTTGTGCATCTGTGAATTGAGATATAGTTGCTAGGTGTTCTCTAAGATAGAGAATAGATGTAGATAATAAAATATATATATATCAATTATGACATGGCCAGAATAACCTCAAGCAATGGTGTATTAAGAGGGACATGGTTATCGCAGACCCCAAAAAATCGCAGAATAGGCTTTTAAAGCCCATTCAAAGGAAGAAAATTAAAAAAAATTTAGACGGAGCAGCTATGACCATTCCTTATCCATATTCCCGCCTAATTTAGGACCCTAAAATCTCATGGTTGGACAATTTATTGCTCGTCTGTGCAATTTGAGATGTTTTGTCTTTTAAATTCAATAAAACTGGTATTTTCAAGAAACATTTTTTTACCTCTTGCACACTTTATTCCTTCTGTAATGTTTTCTAATGTTTCTTCAACCCTAAAAGAAGCAGCATGATATCAATCGCCTGAAAGAAATAAAATTAGGAATGTTTTCTCGATCAAATATAACGTTATAATATATTATGGATAGATCACAAATTTCCGTGGGAAAAAATAAATACAATCTCGCAATCGCTCATCTTGGGTGAAGACACCTATACCAACGATCGCATAAAAGCCATCAGGACCAATGTTGCTCGTAAGGTTCAATCGCGCTTTGATATGTTGAAAAAATATAATGAAAAAACGAAAAAGAATGAACATAAATTACTCGATAAATCAGACTACAGACTCCATCCACGATTAGTGACATGTACACTATTTTTAGATCCTCTAAGCAGTGGTGAGGTTCGATAGAATTAATTAATAAAAGACATCTTGGGGTGACGATTATTTTGGGTGCATTCTTGCACTTATATATAGGGCTGGGCAAAACCGAATCACTTGGAATTCTAATTTGATTCGAACAAGTTTTTCGAAACGGATCGAATCACGAATTCCATATAAATAACAAATATCCCATTTTTGCTATTACAACTTGTCTTCATTATGGAAATCAAGAAATTTATAGTTTATAGTGTATGTTCAATTCAAACTCGATGTCTAAAAGCAACAATTTTCATATTTTGACGACAAAATATAATCGATTTTGGTCAAATTTGACCATTGCATTTTGTCATTAAAAATGAAAATTCTAGTCCATACAGTGAATATTTATTCCCATGAGCGAATCACGATTGATTCAAATATATTGTGTTTCGAATCACCGAATCGAATTTCCCAGCCCTACCCATATAACGTTGTACATTGCTACATATTGAACCAAAGCCCTATATTATAAGCATGGGTGAGGCTTGAGCAGTATGGAAATGAGGCCGCAACTACATGTAGGCGCGGTTTTTGGAATTTCTCAAAATCGGTATTCTTGATTGTCGTAAGTAGGGCTGGACAAAACCGAATCATTTGAAATTTGAATCCGATTCGATTTTTTTTTCGAATCGGATCACTAAAGCCGCCTTAACAATTGAACCACTTACCTTTAATATTTGATCAATTATCCATCCATCAATGTCCCATGCCTAAAAAAAGATTATTTCAAGGAAGTGGAACTGTCAAATTTTATGGGCAAAAATACGAACTTAGGATATCAATATTTAGATTAGAACTTCTATTTCGATGAAAATTTTGATTTTTGTATGTGGATTGCAGTAGGCGCACCCCGCACATCTTTTTTGTGTCCGCAAGGGAGAGAAAGGGTCAAGTGGTTAAAACAAGTTGGCTACGCAGGTTGAAGATCTCGAGTTCGAGACCCGGTGAGTCCGGCTCGTTAGTCCATACCCACCGTTCAGCCCAGGGTGTAATAACTTGAGTAGGCTAAGCCAAACAGAAAATGATCACATCTTTCCAGTTTCTAACCCTGTCCGTCAATAAGTGGCCGCTAGTACAGGGCCTTGGTCAGGGTGATCAACTTAAAGAAGTGACTATAAAGAACAAAACCAAGACGAAATTTAAAAACAGGGTAAAATAATTTTAATTCACATTAAGACGCACAAAAAATTGCTCCTCAAAACAGTTCGTATGGGTATACATCGTAGGGGTGGGCAAAACCGAATCTTTTAGAATTCGAATCTGATTCGAATGACTTTTTTTCGAATCGGATCAAATCACTAAATCCTTGTGAATAGCAAATATTTTATAATTAAAACTTGTCTGCATTCTGGAAATCTTGACATTTATAGTTTGTGTTGCATTTTCAATTCACTCTACATGTCTAGAAGCAACAGCTTTATTATTTCACCACAAAATATAATCGATTTTGGTCAAATTTGACCAAATTTGATTGTATTTTGTGGTTAAAAATGGAAATTCTAATTCATTTAACAAATTTTTGGTCCTATGAACGATTCACGGTTGGTTCGAATAAATTGTGTTTCGAACCGAATCGAATTGCTCAGCCTTAAACATAAGGAAATATACTTGGAAAACTATAACTACGCACTTACAAGACCTGTAACTAGCAAAGTGAAATCATCATTACTATCACTGATATATTTCCGACGTTTCCAAAAGAATGTAGATTCCGTGCTTTATCAATCATTTAGACTCAGTGAAAACTTGTGATGAATATTTATTTCATACCGTACCATACTCTTTTCCGTATATTCACTTTACGCCCATATTTTTTTGAATAAAATTATCTAACATCTATGTCGCCAAAGAACTGAATAATGAGCTTAAATAAAACGTTTTCGCCTTTTAAATACCTGCTTGAACAATAAGGATAATTTTGTAATTGAAATTATTGTTGGGTATAAACCCGATTTACTTGGTCTACCCTGAATAAGTTTTGTCGTATGTCCATTTCACTGCCCAGAATTTTAAATTAGATAGCATGCTTAAATATGCTTATAATATGCTAACTAACTTTGACCGCAGATGGATACATTTTCTTTATAGAAGTTTGCCCCAAGCAAGACCGACAGCAGCGCATTAAAGGAGTCAGCTAACGGCCAGTCAAATGACGTGTGGAGTTGAATCTGAAATTTTCAGATTAGGCACTTTTGTACATTTTTAGTTGGTACAGTTCAAAAATTTTCCCAGCGAACTGTACCTATTTATTTTGTAGGTTCGAAGTACGATAATTTGGTACCGTACCGATTCAGATTTTATTTTAATAATTGGTTTTTGTTTCACCAATTACAGATATGCTTTTCACTTTAGGGTAAATAAACCTCATTATTCAACAAGATATAACATTATCATGAATGAAGTCCTATATGGTTTGCTTTTGACAGTGGCACTTGGAAATGAATATTCTGCTACGGCTCAGCGTACGTTAATACTGTGTATATATTTGTATTAAACAGAAATATTTGCGGCCATACGTTTGCTAAAAGAAACAACCTAGCCTACTCCCACTGCGAACGTTGATTGCCTTATCACTCTCCATATCATTTTTGTTATTTATTCCAGAATTTCATTTAAAAATGTCCGTTGGTTCAAAACAAAATAGTTAAATACTGCAAAACCAGCAATTGGTATTTAACTGCGTTTGTAAATATTTTAGAGCATAAAGCAAAATTCTTCGTTTTTTTCGAATTTAATCACAGTTTTTAACAAAGTGAACATCCATCATTTCGTTGCAAGCAACTTCAGAAAATTATTTTGATGTCTTCGTCCTCTCACATTTTAAAACTGACAACGCTCTAGGCAACAATCTCGTATTTTATTGCATTTTTTCTTGTTTCGAGAATATTTCAGTTCTCTTATTGCAGGTATAGCAGGAAATGTTATATAATATTGATCCATAAAATAATTTTAAATTTATAACATATTATTTCATAAAATCGTCCAGGCCAGGTCCCAGCGAAGACGTTGTTACTTAACGATGGCACCATACTTCAGAGATTTGATGGTAAGGTCAACGGTCAAAGTGTTGCTGTGGAAGATTGTAACTACAGAGATGCTTCACTTGTTAGGATAAAGGATAGTACTAAGCAGAAACATGTTGAAGATTTGCTAATGTGAGTCGTTGACATGATTTATAGATTAAAAATATTACGCAGTAACTTGCCTTCAATTCTCCATTACGAACAATACATTTATGTATGTGTATTATGTCAAAATTTATTGATATCTCGTGAATGCGGGCGTTAGGATAGCCTAGCATATTTCCTTGCGTGCTGTATATAGGGCTGGGCAATTCAATTCGATTCGAAGCACAATTTATTCGAATAAATCGTGAATCCTTCATTGGAACTAAAACTAAAATTTTCATTATTAAGAACAAAATGCAATCAATTTTGATCAAATTTGACCAAAATCGATTGCATTTTGTCGTTAAAATGTGAGCATGGTGTGTGAACTGAAAACATACTATAAACTATAAAATTCACGATTTGACATCGAAGACAGGCTGTAATAGTAAAAATGGGATATTGGTTATTTTGGTGGAATTAGTGATTCGATCCGATTCGGAAAATTATTCGAATCGAATTCGAATTTAGAATGATTCGGTTTTGTCCGCCGCTAGTTTTAAAAGAGGCGACTCTATGAATTGAAGAGTTGATAAATGCTTTACTAAATGGGTAAGTATATTGTACATGGCAGCACTAACTACACTCTACTGTAGCGATTCAGTCCAGACCCATAATACTTTTTGCCCATAATGGCTTTCCGTGTTGTGTGACTCTTTTCTCATATAACTGGTTGCTAGTTGAATCCTTGCTAGTGCATCTTTCAAGCATTTTTAGAGTGAATTAGTGAATATCAAATGAACAAGATGGATTCGCAGCGATACTACTTCTTCTGTCGGTACAGACTCTCTCAAGCGAGTCGGCACCGATATCAAAAAATTGTTGATAGTTGATGCCGTTACTTTACCGATAGTAATCATATATGCATGCGAAAGTGGTTGAAGCGCAAAATTAGCGCTTGCATGGTACTTTTAGACAAATCGAATGTCGTTTTGACGTCATCATAGTGAACTTAAAAAGTGGCATTTTATTTTGCGAATTCTAAAAAACATGTTCCGCGCTTTTTATCAATACCATGCTGCTACTGCATTGAAGGGACAAATTTGGAAGATGCAACATTCGAAGCAATATGTTTAAACTATCCAATTTATCACGTTAAATATTGATCAGTCCCAATAGGGAAATAGTGAGAAATCATTTCTATTTTCAACAGTGCGCTTTATGCTATGTTACTGTGATATTGCAGGCTACAACGTAACTTTAAAACATCTAATTTAATTCATGTTCAGTGCCGCTACTGGAGTCAATTCAAATGACGATTACTATATCGCGCTCAACTGGGTTAACGGAGGATGGAAATGGAATGATGGTACCCCACTGGGATCGTATGAAAATTGGTTAGATTTATTATAAATTATAGATGTTTATTAGATAGTGTTTAAAGCGGCATAAGTTATGGCAGAATAAAATTTCCACCGACTCCACTAAACAACGAACATTGACTTCTCTAGGGAAGATATTAATGACGAAGGTAATGGTGGCTCTGGTCAAGAGTGCGCAGTGATCAAATACAACGGAAACCATGAGTGGAGAGATTTGACATGTGCTGTATCAGCACAGAGAAGATATATCTGCCAATCACAAGGTAGGTTAGTTATACCGGTATGCTGAAAAATTTGGAAAAATGCTTTGCAAGGGAACGAATAGGAAAAGCTTTAAGATCAACCGTAGTAGTGTCTCTGACTTGTTGCACTGAACAACTTTGAATAAAAAATAAAAAAAATGGAAATGTCATAATAATAAATTCTTAAAATGGCCAATTTTTAAATAATATTATGATGAAGATGTTAGTAAATGTCCAACAGTAAAACATAAAAATAGTGAAAACAACGTACGTGACAATGGATATACTATTCAATTACTCAGCATGTTGAATACTCTGAACCTGAAACTCAGAACCGGATGTAACGTGATCATCCATTTCCTCGTTTTTTGTGTTAGTAAGATGATCTTCCTCTCGACAAATTTAAACCATGATTTAAATGAAATTGTGACAAATCGCCATGCATAAAGATTTTTGCTATATATATATTTTTTGAAAATTCTAGTGAATATGACGGCAACAAAACATACGGACGACGGATACAGACTAGAGTTATATAAGAACAAGTTTCATCAATCTGAGGCTGATAAATTTTGCAAATCAAGAAAGGGTGTTCTTGTTCGACTTAAGAATGATGCAATGAGACAAGCAGTAAATGATCTGTTATCGTAAGCAACAAAAACTGTCAGGCCAAGTGTCAGGCCCAAGTGTCTTGGTAGATGCTCAACAACAGCCAAAATAGAATCGACTACACAGCCGAAAGCCATTTCACGTTATATTTTCTGTACCTATCCTAGCTTCCAACACGGACTAAACTAATTTTATCCCCAGAGCATTAGCATATTTAGGGGGGGGGGGGGGGATTAATGGTAAAAATTTCCTAAAATGACTTTCTTAGGTCTTTAAAACGTAGAAAATTTTCAGAAATTTCATAGAGATCTGGCAAGGGGGAGTAGGTACAAATAACGACGTGAATATGATGGGCTAGTGTATATCTGGGTCATAATCATCATCATAAAACGTCATAATATTCTACCGCAACCCAAGTTATGTTGGCAAAATGTGGGATAACTATAGTTCTTCTGGATATTAAAAATTGCTTCTTAAAAGTTTTTGAATAAATTACGCGATGCGGTAAAATCTGACTTTTTGCCATTTTTTTCTTCATTGTATTTGTTGCCATTTATGCGGGCTTCAGTAGGTAAAATTAAAAAAAAAAGACAATACAATTAGGCAACGCGCAGCGTCTTACACGTTGAATATTCTAACAGCTATCTTACTGCTTTCCTGGTCATTTTAATCCATCGGGATGAAAATTGTTTTTGGGTCGATTTTGGGCTGTTCACGTCCATGCATTCAACTTTAGGCAGCTTTCCGCGCCTTGTTGCTACACACACTCTATGCGTAACGTACCATGCGCTGCCGTATCATGATCTAGAATGATCTGTAAGTTTAATCGGTCATGGCAGTTTTTAAGCTGCCGATAGTGGAACTTTTGTTAAGGAAACCATACTATTGGCCAATAAGAAGGAAAATAGGAATTATCTAAATTCCTTAAGATAATTGGTGCTTCCCTAATAACCATAACGCAGATTTTATCTCTATCTGGTTTGTACACAAAATCGTACACTTCGCTGGTCCTTCCTTTACAGCCGCTAATTTGGATGGATCAGGGTTAGTTTTTTGAAAAGATATGATCTTTTCAATACGACCGAGCCTAGCCAAGTTTTTACAACCTGGGTTCAGTGTGAATGAATTTACGATCTGGACTTAAATTTGAATTAAAAATCATTTTTGTTCAGAAATCAAAGCGGCAGCATTGCAGCATACATAGATCTGACCCGAACAAGTATTGAGGACAATTGGTATTGGGGTGATGGTGAAGAACTGAAAACAACTGAAGTAAATTGGTGAGTTAAGAGTATATCATTTAACATACATTTATTTAAACTACATTTCTTCTCTCAATAATAGTTTGAATTCTATTTTCGAGTCGATCCGCAAGGGACGTAGAAGCCTTATTTTAACATGGTAATATTTTCTTAATAAGTTGTTTGTTTTCTCCTAGTATCAATATAACATATATTCTCAATTTTACAATAGAAATTATCTGTGCATTCATCATCTGGCATACGCATTGGAAGAGCGTAATCGTTCAAAAAAAAAAAGCGCTTAATTCATCTTGTTTCAGAATTGAATCGAATCGTACTCAAATTAAAAATTAGTCGTTTTATCTAAATAAATTTCAGCAGACGCAACGTTACAGTCCCTTGCTTAACATTCCTTAAAATATCTGAATGTTTTTCCCCGCAACGTGTAATAGCAGTGTTCCAAGGCGTAAGAATAAAACTTGTCTAGTAAAAATAACGCCCTAAATTGTTCCCCGGAAAAAAGTTTCTCTACGTTTTTCCAAAAATAATATCATCCTATAAAAATTGCAGTTTTTGCCAAAACATATAAAGATGTTCAGGCGTATTCAACTTAAGTTTCTAGCTTTGATTCGCTTTTTTTACGATCGTTCAATCTTTAAATCATTACTTCAATCGCACTGTTTTATACAGTTCAAAACCCTTTTATAACCCGAATAATAAGGTGTTTACGTGACGGATGCTCTATAAAAAAAAAACTGAATTCTGACTGTGTTTGCTGTTAAATTCCAAATGAACCATTAAAATTTGAACGATAAGTGTTTGATGGCTACACAGTGGAATGTATTACGAACCTATATTTTGCTCATTTCAGTATATATCTCAACAGCGATGCCTGGTGTATTGATGTACATATTGGATGTAAATATTTGGTATTGATATAAATTTATTAAATTCTCACTCTAAGATATTGTTTTAAAATTCCTTTGTAAATATAGAATGTCTTGCTCAAGCTTATTTTCAAAACTCTTTATAGGGCCGATGACGAAGGAGATGATCAAGAATGCGCTTTGGTGAAGAAAAATGGCGAGTGGCTCGACTACGCATGTTGGGTCGCGGGGGGGTACATCTGCCAATATGGTATTTTTTACACATTTTTTTTCATTTGTCATTCATTCCCTTTCGCAGCATTCCTCTAGAAATTTGCGATCATATAAAATTTAGTCATCCAATTTGATTGATCATTATATATTTGCTTTACGCCACTACGTCTCTGTCCATATATAACCCTTCGAGGTGCGAGCTTTAGAATGAACGAACATATTTCGTACATTGTGAGAGGTTCATCACAAACACATGTCTATTGATCAGTACTGAATTACCGTTCATTCAATTACTTAAAATTTTTTCTATAAAAATCTTCTAAATCCGTTTAGTAGTTCACCTGCTATCGTCATTTTAACATCGATTTTAGGAAAATAAATTGGATACTATTCTAAAACGCGAATAGCAACGCGTGGATGGATTTAAAAATGAAGTGGTACGATCGTGTCTATGGCACCCATATCCGACAATTTTTATCTTTGCTTTTCAAGACCTCTTGACCATCAAACCGGTCAAAGAAGAACAAGTTGTCATCCAAGGTGAATCTGCATCAATCACGATCAACATAGTCAGTCAAGATGGAGCAGTGAACATAGAAGTATTCAAACTACCAGATGAAACAAACCCTGTTCACAGAGAAAAAAACATCGACGCAACATCTTACACTTATACTACTGACCCTGTAAATGATTCACAGAACGTCACTTATAAGTTTGTAGCTTCTCCAATATCCAAGTCTTACTTCAGAGAAACATCGATTGGGCTGTATGTTCACAGTAAGTTACTTTAACTCTTTAACTATGTGCAAATAGATTCGATATTTTCTCACCATATCAATGCAGCGATTTCGAATTTTTAAAAATATTTTTACTGAAGAAACAATTACGTAATGTTTGTGTTGTTTAACATGATCATGGTTACGTCACTTATAAATTCGTCGTATCCCCAAAAGCAAATGCTTACGACTACATGTTCACAGTAAGTTTACTTTACTCTGTGCTGTTAACCCCAAATTCTTAACTTGCCATAAACACTGTCGCTGTCTTGAGATGCCTTAAAAGACAATAAAGTTGAAAATTTTCTATTCCTGAACATAGTCTTTTTCTAATAACTTTTCAATATTTAAAATTGATCTTGTTTACCGTAATTTATTCAAATTATATGGAAATGAATAAAATATGTGTCTCAACGTATCAACAAAATACAACGATTTCTGTGTTGTTGAGATATTTTCCGACTGAAACACAACAAACATAAATAACTTCGCACCAAGCAAGATTAAAAGCTATTTACTAGAAATGTTAAGACACACTTTGCTAATACTTTATTTTATAGCCACTTCTTAGAGTGGATCACCCAAGGCCCTGTACCAACGGTCACTTATAGACGGATATGGTTAGAGTTGATAGAAAGATATGATCATTTTCTGCTCGGCTAAGCCTACCCAAGTTATTACACCCTGGGTTGACTGGTGGGCATGGTGGATTGACTAATCGGATTCGCAGGGACTCGAACACGAGATCTCCAACCTGCTATGCTAACATGTTTAACCACTAGACCATGACACACAAAAACGTGAGTATAGGTCAAGTAAATTTGATATCAAACGTTTTTGTTGAGGCGGAGGAGATACAAATACCAAAATGTTATACTAACGAAGTGCTGGCGGACACTTTAGATGTATTGAAGTAGACCGAAAAGTAAACTCTAGATTAATTTTTAATTCTGATCCTAATCAAAACATTCATAAAACTGCTTTTTCAGTCCCTGTTAACATCACCAATCTAACACCAACTACAATTTCAACTCCTGTAACAATTGGTTCTGATCACGTGACATGCACAGCCTCAGGTGTTCCTCCAGCAAATGTAAAATGGTTCAGAAACGACATAGAAGTTTCAACAGGTACTGGAAGCAGTGTATATCAAGTAAAAACCAACCAACAGTCGCTACTGTACATTGATTATGCAGTATTGACTGATGATGGAATTTACACTTGTAAAGCTTCAAACTATATCGGCGAAGAAAGCATTGAAAGCAACAAGGAACAAAGTACAGTAGTATCAGGTGAATATTGCATGTTGCAATAATGTCAAAAAAATCAATCAGAATCAGATTTTTCTCTGGGGAAGAAAATATTACCTTGATTTCTACCGGAGCACTCGAACATTTTAATTGCCCAAGGCAGATACCACTTAATGCACTTTACCATGACGGTTCAGTTCCGTTTGGGATATTTTCCGTTTGGAGTGTAGTTGCTTGTCTCTAGGGTCGGACAAAACCGAATCACTTGGATTTCGAATCTGATTCGAATATTTTTCGGATCGGATCGAACCACTAACTCTTTGTAGGTAACAAATATCTCATTTTTACTATTATAACCTGCCCCCATTGTGAAGAAATTTACAGCTTGTAGTGTATTTTTAATTCACACTATGAGCAACAATTTTCATATTTCAAAATGAAAAATAAAAATCCTAATTCAGTTAACAAGTTTTTGTTCCCATGAACGATTTAAGAAGGATTCGAATTCATCCGAATCACCGAATCGAATTGTCCAGCCCTACTAGTACCCTATCTTTTAGTAACTCCTTGCTATTGAGTGGCTGTTGGTTGGTTTCCTTTGGGAGCTACTTCCGACCTAGCTTAGAGTGAATTTCAATAAAAAAATGTATATGTGTTTCCCGCATGAAAGAATAATCGAATTGATTATAAGTCAAATACTTTTGAAATCCAGCAAACTGAAAATAAAATTAATTTCCAAGTCGATTCGGCCTAATGTGGGGAAGGTCAGTGTTATATGCCATCGCAATATTCGCATCAAATGTTCTACGGAAGAAATACTATATAATCGTTGTTAGAGAAATATTATTTCCACCAAACATAACTTTCAGTGTATGGAGCACCAGTCATTACTGAACAAAGAGTCGAAGAATGCAGCGTTGATGGTCAAATTGAAATTGATTGGAAACCAAATGCTCAAACCATTGGAATCGTTCACAGGTATATTGTTATGTCATTGCTATGTCACATGTTAGAACATACATGTATGCTCGTAAAATTGGTATATCATGTGTTCACAACAGGTCAGAGCAGATACTACTCACTGCATGAAGGTTCCGTTACATCTGGGATGTTTTTCGCTTAGAGTGCAGTTGTCAGTGCTACGTTTTAGTAGTAGTCGTTGGTCGGCTTCTTTTGGCCTTGCTTAAAGTGAACTTCGATAAAAAAAAATTGAAACGTCAATCATTTTTTAAATCCATTAATGAAGTGTGGAAAAAATGGGGTTGAACGCTTTTTTTCAGAATCGAAGCCATTAGTCAAAGTGATGATGGATCAAGTTACATTAATAATATCACAGCAAATATAGAAGAATCCACTATAATTAAAAACCTTGAAACCTATACTAATTACACCATCCGGGTGAGTATGCCTCGGATTAGAGGTGACATTTAAGTAAATATTATATAGCTGATGTAGTAGTGGGTTTGTGACATCATTGAAATAAATATTATTACGCAATAATTGGTTTATCACTCAGTTCACTGTCATATTATGAGAGTCACGACTTTTTCTTTGTTTTTTTCGAAGTTGCTGATTACAGATATTTTTCTATAAAAGCACTCTATTATGCAAAGTCTGATGTTCAATAAAACTTGCTATATTAATGGAACAATTCGCAGCTAAGATTACGAAGCAGTAGAATTTGTTACAGCGGTATGTAATTATTCAAATCTCTTGAAAATCAATATTATATTATAAAGTAGCGATATACATAAGCGCTAAATTAACTTGGGAGGTTTGCACCCGTGCCTAACCTTTCTGTATTTGTAACTTCTTTGGCATAACATATAATTCCGATTTTGGGATCAGTACCCGAAAGTGCTGAATTATCCGTATTATATATATATTATTGCCAAGTGATGCAATGCTGTAATTTCATATTTTTTCCTTATCATTGCAGATAACAGTTTGCCCCGATGAATGCATCACAAAACTTACTACTGAGTCGCTTGTGGAGACAAGAGGCGGTCTGCCTGATCCGGTTACAGAGGCCAAAGTTACGCAATATAAAACGGACGAGTTTTGTATATTAACGTGGTCATGGTCTGGTTATGTACCAAGGAGTAAAATAATCTTCAAGGTAGAAAGATGAACTTTTGTTTGGATGTTCAATTTTTCAACAGAACCCCAATGAGCTGAATATGCTCCGTAATACTTCATAACAATTCTTCAGCTGTTGCAATTTCATTTTTACTCTGAAATCTTATATTCTGCTGGCAATTTCTGAGCACTAAAGAAATGTTCGGTTTTGAATATTCAAAATAAATATTCCATCCACCCGTGTTTTCTTCATTTCGTAGATTACTGAAGAATCCACTCTTGTCCAACTGTCTCCAAATATTGAACAACAAACTTATATCAGCCAACATAAATATCACGGAGATGCGTTCGTATATTTTCAAGTCCAAATTGAAACGAAACCAAATCGAAATTACATTTTCTATATTAAAACAACAAGTTGTGCTGGTGAAAGCGTGAGAGTTAAAGCGATTGGAAATTGTATTACAGATGTAGCAGGTAACGCAGCAATACGATGATTGCTCACTATAGCTAGTTGGCTAGCACAGGTCTTGGACAATCTTTTTTAAAACACCAACCCCGTTCGTACACCAAAATTGACTCTTTTGGTCAAATATGGGGTGTTGACCGCACCGCGAAGGTGCGGTCTATCAACAGCCTATAATTTGCATAAATTTCACCAACATGGCTTTTTTATTAACTTTAGAAATATGCAAATACTGCGAAATGAACAGTAAATTCACTGTACTTTTGTTACAGTGTATGTAAGTTATTGCTGTTTTAGCGTTTTTTTTTCAGTTTTTCTTAGTGATTGTATAACAAAATAATAAATTTATCGTTTCGCAAATTATTAAAATACTTTTGTTTTACAATTGTTACAAAGCCTTTGCCAAGGTATCTCAAAATCCAATTATATTTCCAGCTGCAGAAATGGTTTCCTCTCCGATTCCCGTTTCATCCAACATCAACTCAGAAACAGTCGCGATTGAAGTTTTCGTCCCAGATGAATCAAACGGACCGATAAGGTATATATGATATATATTCCGCATATCTATGACCGATTATATTTTAGTTTTATAATGTATTCATTCATGATGGAAACTTCAATTTTTACTTTGCATTTACAAACATTTTTTAACTTGCTCTTTGCTATTTAAGTCGCCGTTGTTCGGCTTTTTTCAGTTGCTTCTTCCGACTTTGTTTTTATCAATTTCAATATAAAAAAATACTGATGAAACGCTCTTTTTTATAGTTTATATATCATATATACGCTCATATGAAATATACGTCATTTGTTAGTTTTCATAAATATATTTACCGATATCATATTTTCCATATCATTCAAACTCCTGTTTCTCTACAGCTGCATATTCGTGATTGTCAAGTCAGGCGATTTCACACAAGATGTCGGTTTCACAATGAATGATCTTCTTGAATCATCTGAAGCTGCAACTAATGGTTCAAATGTTGGAATGGAATATTTGGCGATTGCGAAGCCAAGGTAAGGAAAAAAGCAGAGTTTACACCTGATCTATAACGACGAAGCCATCAGCAACCTCACCGACATATGGATTGTAAAGATATACAGTAATAAACACCAACGTTGCTATACCTTTATGACAAAAAAATCATGGATCAGATTTTTTTAGTTCCCTCTACAAATTGCTGGATATCTTAATTAACTTCTATGTTCACCATAGTTATGTTTTGCATAACTTAAGAAAATAAAAATGACAATTATCATATTTCATTTTTCCATTAAAATATTATATCTGCTCTTATACATGCTCTACAAGTACCCAAAGTAAAGCGATGATGATCATTCTCGCACTATTAATCTCCTAATCCAGCTTTTCCTCTATTTCTATGCCAAATTACACATTCTTAGATCTGGAGTGCAACCATCTTCATTCTAAATCTCACTTTTCACATTATCCTTGCCAGATCTGAAATACAAGGATCTTCATTCCGAATCTCACTCGGTGATGAAACATCAAGCTCATGCAACATCGCTCACATTCATAATATCAATGCGTCTGTAATGAAAACTCAGGATATTTACGCCAGTAACTTAAAACTGACAAATGGACTCAAGTACAAGTAAGTTTTCATAAGATTAAGATTTATATATGAATAACATGCTGGCCTACTTAGGGCAAAATTTAGTTAAACGTGTGTGGTACTAATAGAAATTTGGAGAGCACAAGGCTTTCAGCAGTATTCCTTGAGGTTAACATGCAGCCTGAAGCTATGCATTTGAACGGTCCCTATTTTCATGGTCTTAGACACAAGTTTGGTGATATGTTTTAAGATATATGTTTATATACTTTTCAGCTACTATGTAGTAACATCCACTCCATTTACTGCAAAAGAAGAAATATATTTTCAACAAAGTTATTCGGCCTCCTTTGTTTACGAGTATGCTGAAGGTAAATAAATATAGGTGTAACATAAAATTTTTAAAATCTATTATGATTTAAAATTAAGTATCCGCGCTATTCACTTCAAACGACTTGCATTATTATTTATTTCTTTATTTATCTATATTAGGAAAACATAAATTATGTATTTTTCGTTCAGAATCAAGTGTGGCATGGATAGCAGGAGGTATAACTGGCGTTATCGCAATAGCAGTTGTTATATTCTTGGTTGTTTTCAAAAAAAGGTAGGGGTGCATTGAGGTAGACATGTAATTTATGGCTTGTTTCTGTTGACTTGCAAAAACTACGGTATTTATTACAGTTTGTGTGCAGTATGAAATAATTTCGCATCTATAGTACCTTTTATATAAAACGTTATTGAATATACGATGTTATTTTTAAGACGAGAAATTGCGGAAGCAGTAGAGCCTGCATATGAAGAAACATCTTATGCTGTACCACCAGAGAGAAGAATAAAATCCGAAGGTAGTAATTTTTTTCGATGCTAGTATAATTTTCTGACATTAGCTTTCTTGTGAAGGCCGTCTCGAATATCTAAACCCGGGGTTTCTTATCTTTTTAAGCCGCGCCCCCAGAACCAATCCCTCATAATTCGCGCCTTACCTATAAATCTCAATATTGAGCAAACGAAAGAAACAGTCAATTTATTTTTGTGTCATTTTGTCAATGCGAAGGCGCAGCTGTTTCTTGGAAAAGTTTTATGTGCGGCTTTGTAGGAAGCAGAGCCCAACTCACATAAGCTACGCTAGCGAGTTTTATTCAACATTTTGTTGTCACATTGACCAGAGTATGAACATCACTTTCTCCAAATAAAAATATTGTTCGCACCCCTTTTGCAAATCTAGAGTTTGCCCTGTCGATATGTAGGATAGGGATATGATATCATTTTTATTCTGCAGGAGAGGACACCTTAACCATATGGCGCACCACGACCTCTCGGTCAGATATAACTTCCGAATCAGGGTGAAGGTTTTCGAATTAGGTTATTGTACCTGTTGGGTGGAAGAAGCCGTAAGCGGCGCTTACGTGAACCACCGTTCACCGTCGAGGCGTCCAGCTCGCATATGATCACCCCTAACGGGATTCGAACTTGCGTCATTACGATCGGAGACGTGTAGCTCGAAGCGTATTTCCAACGCTTGTACCGATTGAGCTAACCGGACACCCTCAACAACAGATATGTCAACAGTATTTTTTACCCCAAAAATGTCTTACAGCGAACCTCTCGACTAGCTTTTGTCTGTCTTACTCTCTCACTAGCGACTTATATAAATGTCTCTCAGCGGGAAGTTCTCTCTACAAACCCATTATCGCGGTGCAGGGCCGTGAGATCGCAACTCGTCGACGTCACTGCAGCTAGCTCTCAGTGCTTTGGAGTTAGTCTATATATCCATATGATGCTTCGTAAATTTACTTTGAGCGTATAAAAAAACGCATTTGAGAATGGAGCGTAAGTCATGCAGAAACGTGAAAAAATGCACAGCGTGACATTAAATCAACATTCGCTCAACATTAAGTTCAATTTGTATTTTCCAGTTCCATCTTCTTATGTCAACGTGCAAATTACTGACCAGGATTACGACAATATTGATTCTACAAAACCTGACACTAAGACAACTAACAACTCTGTATATGAAGAAATCAATGCCTGATATAATGTCTTTAAAAAGAATTCCGAGTTGTATTAATATTTTTATTTTATTTTAATTAAGATCGGTACTGGAACATAAAAAAACGAAGAACTGTTATAATCATACTGCTTAATGTAGCTTGACAATGTTGTTCACAAAGGGAAAGGAATTGTAGTTTTGTACATATTGAAAATCGCTAATAAAAAAATAAACTCATATAACAGAAGGTTCATTGATGTCAGAGATTCTGAGTTAGCAAATGGTCACCGTGAATTCATACTCTACTGTTTATCTCACAGAAAAATTGATATCATTTCATATTTTTATTTTTCCCCTCTCTTAAGTATATTCCCAATATCCATTCCCAGCTATATAAAACAGTCATTGGTTTTATACAGATAATTACATATACATATTGCTGCGCAGCATAACTTTACATTTTTAGGATATGATTTGGCGCCTGATGCAAAATAGCCAATCGAAGGAAAACGCTGTCAACTGATAACAGGCTAAAACTTACTTACACTAAAGCTTAAATATTTCAACAGTTAAAATTCCTTGCATTTAATTCACAAAAGAAGTAAAATGTGCGGGACCTGTCATAACGTATTTACTGCGTGTTGTAAAAGACTGCTAAAGGGGAAGGAAGAAGTGATTGGTGCTTCCAGCACTACACAGGGCAGATAACACTAAATGCACTAGTATTTCAGTTTTTATGGATATTTTACTTATAAGGTGCTGTAGCTGTCCATTGGTGGACTCCAAGCCAACATATCTGAATATTTTTTGTGCAGAGACAAACTTAAGATAAATATATTCGGATTTTCTTTCAACCGTCTCCGCTCACCGCCATCTTGTATATATTGAGCTTTGTGACGTGTCTATGGCCAGACAACGAACAATAGGGCCGCGTTTCGCCCGTCAAATTAGCCTAGAAAACTGGGGTCTCGTATAGTGCTACGCGGTTTAGGCTTTTAGTCAGTCAGTACTCAGTAGGGATTCATCTAATTTCGATGGGATGTGGCCGTCTACAGAAACAGTATATTTTGAATGCATTTATAGGGTATACTATTATATTATACCTTAACCCCGTAGGGTCAAGATGGAGGACGAGATAGAGACCAAAGTTGATATTCTTTATTATATTCCAACACAAAGAATAAATTCAGAATCCAAATACAATCTAGTCTTAGCTTCCTTTTCTCTTCCCCATAGATAAAAATGCCCTCGCATTTATACACTTTATGTGACCATTCAAGTTAGCCTTAAGCGGGATATTATATCTCTTTTCGACGGACGTGATCACAACATAAACATTAAAACTTGTTTTGGAACTATCAGGGCCGGTTTTGATCGCTTATAAGAATTTTGTTAATCATGCGTTGGACGCATGATGCTAGAACTTATTTAACCTGATATGTTGAATGCCAAATTCTCCTAGTGGTCATGATTTTTAACCATATTTGCTACATATATGTCGGCCCCCTAAACACGGAGTGGCTTTGCTTAGGGAACATGAATGGTCAGCTTCTGGAAATATATAACGGTAAATAAAGAAAACAACAATAAAACAAGTATACATACGTAAAATTCACATCTAAAACAAAAATTTATACCACCAAGAGAGGTGAAAATTTAGTAAGAGAAAGTAAAGATATAGAGAATGCAGGTTTGAGAGATGTAGAGATGTAGGCGTTTTATTTAATTAAGAAATTGATTTTGACAGATTGAACAATGTTTGAATTCAATATATTTCGTTACACAATGAATAGCTTTTGCGCCTTATAAGTAAAAAATACGTGGCATCGTTTGCCTTTGTAGTCGTTTTAGTGTTTGCCATCTTTAGGCTTTGTATAAAAAAAATTTTGGATTGATACTCGCTTTTTGCGAATATATCCTGGCGCGTTTACCGCTTTTTGTAGCGATGTTTTTTTTCAAAGTATGATTCGATTAAATCATCTTTCAACTTTTCATTATCAACGTAAAATCTATTCAACAAAAACTATTTGTTTGTATCTGTCACTATCAATTAATTTGGTTCAAAAAGAAAATTTACTGATATTAAAATTAACCACCGACGCACAATTAATTGATCAGAAAAATGATGCATGATTAAAATATCAATTTAAGCAATTTCTTTAGGAAATTGATAAGCCGAATTTTAACGCCATAAAAGAAAAGAAGGAAAATACCTGAAGTAGTTTTCATAGAAGGAGGTAATTTGTTAAATTCTTTCACTGTAAAATAAACATTATAATGGCAAGAAATAAAAATGCAGCACAATTTGTGAAAAATCTGTCATCTAAGCAATATAATTTCTTAGTTTTTATCAGCGATGTCTTTATTTTTATAAATTTGATTGTTCCCTTTTTGAAAAATGTTTTTTTTTTTATCAACTTTTAGTGTTGTACATTTTTGTAAGACAGTCTTTCACCTTGAATATAATGTTTTTAGAGAACATATCGAAGCAATCCGACAGATAAGTCCATTGTTGCATTGTTTTTGCTGATTTACGTCTGTTCTTGTTGTTGGTTTTGATTCGATCTTCTGTTCAAAGTAACATCATCGTCTGGTGTCCTTTATCGTTGCAGAACATCGATTCTTGAATTGTGGTTGAACACGCTGGATGAAAAAATACGAACACAGATTAATGTTAGCAATGGCCCCTATACGCTATTTAATATAATCGTGAAAAACGTTACTTAACTCTTATTTGAAGTTTTTTTCTGACTTCCGTGCGTCAACTATGCGGCAATCTTCAACTCCAAATCAGAAGGCACTATTCCTCCCAGGGGTTACCAGTTATAGGGAATTATTATTATATTATACCTTAACCCCGTAGGGTCAAGATGGAGGACGAGATAGAGACCAAAGTTGATATTCTTTATTATATTCCAACACAAAGAATAAATTCAGAATCCAAATACAATCTAGTCTTAGCTTCCTTTTCTCTTCCCCATAGATAAAAATGCCCTCGCATTTATACACTTTATGTGACCATTCAAGTTAGCCTTAAGCGGGATATTATATCTCTTTTCGACGGACGTGATCACAGCATAAACATTAAAACTTGTTTTGGAACTATCAGGGCCGGTTTTGATCGCTTATAAGAACTTTGTTAATCATGCGTTGGACGCATGATGCTCGAACTTATTTAACCTGATATATTGAATGCCAAATTCTCCTAGTGGTCATGATTTTTAACCATATTTGCTACACATTGCTCGCTCATCTCCATCATACGTGAGTTGTATTTATTGAAATTTGCCTTAGGTTTATTCTTGATTGCCTGGTAGCGACTAAACTGTAGAAAAAGTTTCAAAACCATTAATACTGCTAGAAAATAGCAGTGTTGATGGTTTTGAATCATTTTTATCCATCAGAAGAATATAATATGAACATTCTGGAGACCCGAAAAAACTCTTGCGTTTATGATCGCTTTGTCCCCAAACTCTGTCACAAAATCTTAAAATATCTCGCGCCTTCGCTTTCAGAAAATACTGGGTATTTAACTTATTTTATATCATCCAGAGAATGAGATCTTTTGCCGTAATCGATCGGTGTAGGATTAGGCTGGACAAAACCGAATCATTTGGAATTCGAATTGTGATTCGAATAATATTTTCGAATCGATCAAATTTGACCAAAATCGATTGCATTATGTCGTTAAAAATGAGAAATTCCACTTGATCTACAAGTTTTTGTTCCTATGACCTATTCACGATTGGTTCAAATAATTTGTGCTTCGAATTGATTCTAATCCCCGGGCCGAATTGCTCATCCCTATATGAGACGAAAGCTACTATCACTCGAATTACATATAATGAATAAAATACTGCTTTTCCGGGACATGAAAATTCATTTCGAAACAAGCTTTTGACAGCTGATTTGCTGAACGTTTGATACTCATAAATTTTGCTGCGAGAAAAAACAATTCAATAGCATATTATACACTTGGATTAGTAATAGTATCATTATCGAAAAATATCGGTGAACAGTGAATTATATGCAACTTTTCAGAAAAAAAAATTCAATTTAAAAATTTCTGTCGAACTTCACATGATAATTAGACGACGGGATACAACAAAAAGCATTTAAAATAGTAAATAAACTTGGATAATCAGAATACTCGGTTATTAGAAAATATTATGGTTCTGAAATGTTTATGGTTTATGGCGAATTCGAGCTACGGCTCTATTCAGGAATTTAGCCTTTAGCGACCGACTGATCTGACTATAGCAGTACTCAATGTCAAATTCGATAACTTAGCGCCGCCGTGGAGGAATGGCAAGTTGAAGATCTCGGGTTCGAGTCCCGGCAAGTTTGTCTTGTTAATTTATGCCTCCACTTAATCCTGGGTGTAATAATTTAATTGAGTTGACTTCCGGCCAAACCGGAAAAATCGTATCTTTACAGCAATTCTAAACCGGTTTGTTTATATGTGACCCTTGGTACAGGTTCTTACTCAGGGCATTCCAGCATGAGTGACTGTAAAAAACTACAAAAAGTCAACATGTATTTAAAGTAACGAAATTTGTAACGGTGATGAGTCACCAGTTTTATTTACACTGTGTGTAGCTAACTGCCGTATCCGCGGTAGTTCGTTTATTTAAGTCCAACCGGACTGACGGAATACCAAATACACATTAACAAAAATGCCACAAAATCAGTAGTCTTTGACAGTAATTTTGCTTGGCGGTATTGAACAAAATTAAATTGACTTTTTCGGCCCATAATTGGCATAAATCTCATCAATTTGGCGTTTTTTACCTGTGAAAATATGCAATTACTGCAAATGACCATTAAATCTGTGATTTTATTAAAATGTACTCTGCTACTAAGACACTCGGAGAAAATGGATGTCATCAGGCGAAAATGTGGCATATGAGCAATATTTCTGATATATCTCTTATTAAAAAATGGTTTTTTGAGTGTCTGGCAGTAACAAAACTGTAGGAAAAGAACCAAATTCATCAATATTGCAATGAAGTATAGCCGTGTTGATGTTTTATGGAACTTCATGTCCATCAGAAGAAAATGACACAGACATTTCGGACATCCGAAGATACCTGCTTTGGGTCAAGCCTAGTTAAGAGTGAACTTCAATTATGGAATTCTTGAGTCATCCCATAAGATATATTCAATAAGGAATTATAAAAGATGCACAGCAAAAACAATTTCAATTTACAATCCAGTCAGACATGTTTTTGAAGTATGAGCCACTAATGGATGGTACCGTCGAGGCGCGGCCTCTGTGGTTATTGCTTGACAAAAACATTTTCTGATTGATAGTCAAGAAACAAATCCACTTGTACTTGTAATTGGATTACTCAAATTCATATGGATATTGAAATTACGCAGATATTTGGTGATTCTCATAATCAGATTCCTGCCCACGTAGTCGCATTGTATTCTCGTATGTATTCTCTCCCACATGCTCATAGTCTTCATAGACGTTATCATTCTTCAACCAATGTTCGATCGCACGGTAACAGAATCGGTACTCGTCCTGAGAAATATATACCAAGTTCGATTCATGTATTTTTCCTAACCCTCCAGTTCTGAGTGGATACATAGTTGATGATGTCTTGTACAAGCGGCCATTTATACACGGGATAAGGTTGTTAGAAAGATATAAATGTTTGTTTCCATTCAGCCGAGCCTACCAAATCATTACACCCTGGGTTGGCTAGTGAGCATGAATTAACGAGATGGACATGTTGTGCAAAATATAATTGGTGTTGCTGGGTATATTTATGATAGTTGTTGTAATCAACTTGAACATTTCTTATTACAAGCTGACATATAGTCTTAATATCGCTGGAAAGCCTAGTCTTGATATCTGGGCGCGGTGGCCTAGTGGATATCATGTTGACATTTCAGGCTGTGCAGTGCTTTGGCCCGGGTGATCTTCAAAAAGATAGCGTACGCTCGTTAGGTAAGCGGGCGTTTGATAAATCTAACTTGAAATAGTCTACGACAACGAAGATATTTTGCACATGGGTTCGAAACAATCCCGCCTCCACCTTGCGAGACCCTCTAAGCCTGGGTCAGGAATTGAACCAACAAAATCACATTCCTGCGTTTTTGACTCAAAATAACTCACCCGTTGTTTCAATACTAGTCGCACATCAAATCTTTTCATTTTAGACCTTTAATAGAAGTCTCGGTATGTGTCAGTTGGATATTGCGATGAACTGGTTCTCGACGGAGCGATCTATTATTGGCTATTACTTGAAGAGTAATTGGCAAAACTAATTGTCACTAGCATAATATTACATAAACAGGTAAAATTTTACCGAAGTTTGAACCATTCCGGGTCTGCAATCTCTCAGATCTTTCACAGCTCTGAAAACGTCAGCTTTGCTTTCAACTTTCAAACGATCAACCAGGTTTATGAGAGAACAAAACGCACCAGTTCGTCCCAGGCCATCTCTGTAGAAGAAGTATATTTTCAGTCGATTTCAGATAAATCAGAATATTCTATCTTGCATATTTTAAATAATATGCTATGAAATGTCTGTGGCCCTATATATAAGAGGCAGCTGAAAGGAAATTCAAGAAAAACAAGAAGAAATAAGTGAAGCTGCACTTTATTTAACGGTTCAGTTCTGTTTTGTATGTTTTCGCTTAGAGTGCAGTTGCTTTTTAGTATAATCTTTGTCAAATAAATGACAGTTGTTTTGTTTCTTCAAATAGAATGTTGGGCAACTTTCAATGAAACCGATGTATTGGTCATTATACAGCGCAATCATGACATAGCCAAGCATAATATTCCTAAATGTGAATTATTTTCAAAAATATTTCAATCTGTATGACAGGTGTCAATCATTGCAACACTGGCGCTGTAGTAAAATCAAAATCGTTTTCTCACCTGCAATGCACAAGCACCGTAGAAATATCTTGTTTCTTGTTGATAGTTTGTATTTTATTGATGACGTCAATAACAGTAGTTGGGTCATCAGGACAGGCATTCGATCTCCAACCAAGTATATGATAGTGGGTGATAGCCTGCACAAATACATAGCATTTGTATTAAAAGTTGACCAGACCGACTGAACGAAGCACTTACTCGAACTTAACACTAAAAATATTAAGTACACAAAAGTTTAGTGCGTGTGGCTACTTCGCGTATATTTCGATAATTTTGACAATGTAATTAAAAACATTGGACTTATCTCGTTATTTTTGAAATTGAATTAGAAGATCTGAAACGAAGCGTGTGGCTGGCTAGTCAATTAAAAAATGAAAGTGACAACCCGGAATGTACCGACAATTTCATGTGAACGTTTTTTTATAACTTTCAAAATATGAACATATCTATATGTAAACCGTACCTTCTGTTGCGCACCACGCGTCACCATGAAATGCCTTTCCACATATTGCCCAAATGAGCAAGACTTCATAAGATGAACTGATACTTGACCGAACATATCAGACTCTCCGTCATCGGATGGCCAGTATTGTATGTTATGAACCTTGGAAATAAATACGAATACGATTACTTCTCGGCCCTAAGTCGGCGAAACCGCGACCGAAAAATCCGAGAGCCATTGGATCGATGCTTGACCGTTTCACCACTTTCCGCATAGCACTGCAGCACCTTAGTTATAATTAGTGATATAGATATTATCAATATTTTTTTGATAGTCCGTTTTCGACACAAATTTTTCAATCCGTTGATACCGACACCAGAATATTTTCAAAATACTCATCATTATTGAATAACGAGCGATGAGCGAGGCACTCATGCAGAATCCAAGGTTAACGTTGTTGGAAAAGCGTGATCTACAACCTGCGACCCCAACAAGGCAATCGCGACAGTTACTTGAATAACTTATAATGGTTACAAATCGAAAAATACGTATTCCGAGCATGAGTCACTCACATCGTGCGTCGCTGAAACATAGTCCATCTGAAACTCGTTCTTATGAAAAATAACAATTCTTATAGACTAGAGTTGTTGGATTAAAATTTTCGCTGTTTATAAGTCGGATTTGCGTGGTTGAAAGTTGAGCAGTTCAGTCTGATGTGTAGAATCGAGTTTTACATCATTCGTAATTAAAATGTTAGAAATTTTTACTGCATGTAAGTCTCATTTGAATTGTCGGGATCAGTCTTTTAATCTCATAGGTAACCCTATGTCTGAATTACGTTTTAGTATTAATGTACACCGTAACCAATCTGGAATACTTTAGTAAACTTGAAGACCGTTTCATTGCAATATTTGTTTGATATTTAATATTGGGTTCAGCTATAAGAATTCTATTTAAATTGGTGAATGATTTCCCTGTTTATAAGCCCTAAGCCTGTCTGAAGAACATGATCGCCCAATATACTTCAATAGCGGTATTTATTTCCCTTTTTTATTGAACACCTTTATAGAACAGAATCCATGTGCTTCAAAGCCGCTTTTTTATCGAAATAAGGCAAGTAACTGTTTTTGACTTACGACTCTTGGCTTTTTGTTTATCATTAATCACGTACCTAACCGGAATGTCCATCTATATAGGTATACGCCACGCGTGGGCGTGCTTCGACGGCATTGTAGATTTAAGCAAAATATCTGCCGGTTAAGCGCGATAGTATTGTTCGGAAAGCCGTTGGCTCTATGCTCGACCATTTCGCCGCCGAGCGTGCTCTTTAGCATGGCAATCCGTGGGTAGCTGCAAGATAGTAGAAATACACAGTCACTGAAAAGGTCCGTTTCAAGCAAAAGTTTAGACGATTTATAGAAATAATCATGAAAAGATGACTTTAAAAGAACTTACGTTTTGTCTAACAAGTTCATTGAGCATGACGATTGTGGTGACGTCACTATCAATAACTGCTCTCCAGAAGTTTTCTACATTTGCTAATGTTGGCCCTTCACATGCGATCATACGTAGTGATTCGTTGTAAGTCTGAAATATATGATTAGTGAGTGGGAAGTGGGACTTCCAATTTGTGTATACAAATAAAAATTGCTTCAAATAGTGTCAAGGTAAAGCGTGAGGTTCCGATTCGCCATGACAATTTTTCCTGACTCGCAAGGGCTACTTAAAGAATGTGATAGATAATTTTACAAAAGCACATGCTAATCATTAAGCTTTACTGTAACCGTTCAGTTCTGTGTGAATTGTTTTCCGTTTTGGGCTTGGGTTTGCATATTGTTTAACTCTTTCTCACACTAGCGGCGATTAGTTGATTCACTTCAAGCGCTGCTTTAAATTCATGCTTAAATTTGCTTTGAGTGGATTCAAACGATAACTCAACACCTGACAAGGTCATATGAAGTAATATATGTTTATGGTTCCTCTAGTAACATTTAAAATATATATTTCAATAATAAATACCTCAAGATGGTTCGCGTTGAGTCTTTGTATTTCATTTCCATCTCCCTGTTGCCACATAATAATCACTTTATATTTCTCGACTGAAATTCAAAAGAAGTTTCAATGAGTTCTTGCAGTGAATCCTAATAAGCTTCATCTTGGATAAACCGCTCTTAAAAATTTCGATTGATTTATCTTTGTCAATACGTAAATATCGGTCATGAAATTGCGTGGTATTGAAATATGTTAAACTTATCTTAAACTTCCCCCATTGGCAGTCCAAAATGTTTTAGGTATAAGTATTGTCAGGACTAGACGAAAATAGCCTGTCTCCGACTCCGATGTTCGGGCAAACAAGCCTCATCATGGCCTTTGAGATGCCAAACAAGCTCATAACCCAATGACTATTGAAGAAAATGAAACTGCGTATAAGTGGCAATTTTGGATCAACACCTCTGAGGAACCCTCTTTTGTTAATACTAACTGTCCACTAACTAAGGACGGCCACCTATCGGGGGAAGTTGTTGTTAATGTGATCGAGTTCTTGATGTAGCATACTAATTGCTTCCGCTATCTATATTGTCAAGTATGCGCCAACGATGGGTTGCGCCGTCGAAGCGTGGTTATCTGGTGGCTCATACTTGACAAAATAATGTTCCTGTTTGTGTTCCTTGTTCCGAAATATTCCTAGAATTATACATTTATTTACCGTGTTTTGCGCAGATCTTGCTGACGTTCGAAGCTGTTTGAATATTTTCGAATTCTCTTTTGATTCTAGAAGTTCTGTGAGCGTAACTGAAAGTAGATATAAAGAGAAAATGTGTGAATTTTTAGATGAAAACTACTTTATTTTTGCCGAGTTGCAAAAAAATAATATTTTTATGCATTGTATCGTTCTGCAATGCTATCTAATGTCTCGATTATCGCCCATGTGACTTTGTGAATGTCATTTTCACTCTATTTTGCTCAAAATAAAGAAAAATTATTATTAGTATATTTGTAAAAATTTGGCCTGAGCGTTTTTATCAACCTTTAATTTTTAATTTCGAGTTTCATTCCATGAAATATCCATAAAACCCACCGTTTATCTTCTTGGATTTTCACGTTGATTTCAATTTCATCCGCATCAGTGTCTTTAAATAGATGATATTCGAACAGAAATTTGTGAAGTAGTTTGTATTGATCCTGGAATATTATTCAATATAATAATGTTCTGATTATCAGCTTAAAACGATTTCCTTATCTAAATAGTAGGGTACCGAAATCTGTTTTTTATAACCATTTATAGGAGAAAATATAATTGATTTCAGTTCGGCAGGCGAAGAATTGAGCGCGTGAATTCAGAGTTTTCAAGAACATAATATTCGTAAATGGTTGTCAACTTTTGCGTTCCCAGAAGTAATTTTATGATACTAATATGTCAGAAGAGCAACAAGAAGCCTAGAAACAACTTATACTTATTCCTCGCGTGGGAGAGAACACTGTAAACCTGGTTGTTCAGTTTTGTTTGGTCATTTACACTCGGAGTGCAGTTGCTGGTGCGACATTTTGTAACAGCGTTTCATGCTATATAAACATCGGTTGGTCGGTTCCTTTTAGGCGACACATTGGAAGCATTTTTTATTGAAATTTGCTCGAGCAATGCCACAGGTAACAAATCATACTTGAAAATTCTCCTGAAGCCACTGAAGTGCAAAAAGCTACATATTAATGCGACTTTTAAGGCCAGGTAGAACAACACGATCAGAAAAACAGTGAGAAGGCAAGACATTTCTAAGTTTAGAGATTCTTTGAAAAAGCTTTTTGCATAAAACTAAAAGCATGCCTCATAATTCACACAACCAGCGAACGCATCGATTACGTTGGCTGATATACATTGTCCATAAGTTCACATCACCTGTACGTAGCTATGCTTGATGATACTCACACACAAGTCTGCACCATATCTATTCTTTGTTGTCTCATCTTGATAACACATTGATAAATATCAACATATTTAGTATGAGCAGCTTCCTCAATCAAACAATCGTAACCAATGAATGCCCCCGTACGACCTGCTCCAGCACTGAAAAGAGAATTATGTTTTAACCACCATGTATGATTGAGTCAGTGACATTGCTGTTATCGGGAAACCAGATTTTTGTCATAGAAGTTGTCTTCGTTTGTTTCCTTCTATGCGCAGCTTCCAGCCTTGCTGGGCGCGAAGTCCGGCTCGCTCATCCATGCCCACCACTCAACCCAGCGTGTAATAACTTGGGTAGGCTAAGCCGAACAGGAAAAGATCATATCTTTCCGGCAATTGTAACCTTGTCCGTCTATAAGTGGCCGCTGTTACAGGGCCTTGGACAGGGTGATCTACTCTATTAAGTGGCGATATAGAAAAGAGAGTGAATTTTAATAAAAACAATTCTGGAATTCTGACGAAAAAGATTTTCGATTTATCATGATTTTTACATTGCAAAATATAATATAGCTCAAGACGAGCGGACATGCTCTAATTTCTGAATATTTGCAATCCTGAGATTGTATAACGCGCTATCACTTCTATCTGTACAAGATCACGCTATTAAGAGATATTTAGATATACAAGTGGAATACTCAATCTGACCAAGGTGTAACATCGATAATACGCCCTAAATTCTTTACCTGCAATGTACAATGATAGGTTCATTTTTGTTCCCTTGACTCATCATGCAAGCATCATAGAATCGATGGAAGTTCGATGTTGTGGCTGGGACACCGTGATCCGGCCAGTTTAGGAAATGATATTGCTTGATCTGATAGCCAGGCTGTAACAAGAAGAATACGCATTTTTATAATGAGCAGTTTTGGGTGATCACTCCCAGCAATAATATACCGGCTGCTGAAACCCTCAGTTAGAGTTTGTGAAAGTTCGTAATCGCGTGTCTTCGACGTTCAAAATACCCTACCAGACTTTTTTTTTTTTTATTTTTTTTATTTTTTTTTTAGCCACTTCTTAGAGTGGATCACCCTGTCCAAGGCCCTGTAACAGCGGCCACTTGTAGACGGACAGGGTTACAATTACTGGAAAGATATCATCTTTTCCTGTTCGGCTTAGCCTACCCAAGTTATTACACCCTGGGTTGAGTGGTGGGCATGGATAAGCGAGCCGGACTCGCAGGGCTCGAACCCGAGATCTTCAACCTGCGATGCCAACATGTTTAACCACTAGGCCATCGAAATAAATCCAACAATAAGGCCCTGCAACTTATGGTACAGTTTGGATGAACTGTGTAACATGATGGCCACAAATTTAAAAACCAAAAAAACAGGAAAATAGAACAAGAATCGACTTATTATTAGAGCTGAGCAATTCGATTCGGTGATTCGAATCGAATTCGAAGCAAGATTTATTCGAATCAATCGAAGTTATAATAGCAATAATGGGATATTTGTTATTTACATAGGATTAGTGATTCGCTCCGATTCGAATCATATTCGAATTCAGTTTTGCCCATCCTAGGGCAAGATGAAACCAACAACATCCAGGACGATATGATGACATATATACGATTTACAAAGTCATTTCGGCTCGAAAAGAAAGGTGAAAGGTCGAAAGGTTTTGAAACGTAATCAGTGAAACAAAGCACTGGAGAGAGGTAGCTTAGAGTTTTGAAACATATTCAGTGAGAAGAAGCTTTATAGAGAACTTTTCAAAATTGTTGTTCGATTTCATGACAAATTAGGTCAATAAACTAACTGTTGAAAATAAGTATAATAAGTATAGTTCCTTGACAGTTGAGTAGCCGTTAGTTATAGCTCCGTTTGGACACTGATTTCGGCATTGCTCAGAACGAACTTATATAAAAACAACAAACGAAAAAATTGCGCATCTACCCTAGTCGAAGTTGATATGTACAGCGATTTTAGCACCCTGGTGGGCTAATGTTTCTATACAAGCGTGGTGCGATCCATTCGTGACTTAATCCTAAGAAAAATTGCCAAGGTAAAATATTCTGACAGAGTTAACATGACAGGCATAATAGCGCTTGACAGGTGTAGTTTAATCTGAGGAGAGGAAAATCAATTTATTTTGAAGTATTCCGCATAATTTTGTTGGAATTCCACAGTTGAGACTACTGCAAACAATTTAACTATATTTGGAAAATCTCACCGCATCGCTTGCATGGATTGTGAACGTTCTTCTCTTGTATCCACCAAAGTTTTCTTCGTTATCACACGATACTTTGATTTCTCCGTACTTTAATGTCATTCCTAGATCAGGCCAGTACTCTTCACATTTCCGCTGTAAAATGAATGATATAAACTATCTTCATTTGTGTTGTACCTTGATAGCTGGTTTGGCCGAGAGCGCGGCGGTTTTGAATCTTTTAGAGGCATGAAATGAAGTTGGTGTAAGATATCGATATTTTTCCAATGTTAGGTTGTGCACCGAGTGCACGCTAAATGTTCGAATATCTTAGGACGAATAAGTAAAAAAATAATTATGTAACAAAAAAATCACATTGAGTTAAAAAAGGTATTGGCACCATCCAATAATCAAAAATTTTGGATCCGTGTTTGAGAACTTGATCATGAAAGTTTCATTGGGAAATGACGGACGACGCTCCATGACAAAAAGATTTAGTCGAAATTTACCTTTTGTGCTTCAACGCATCTCGTCAGCATCACAATAACAATAGATTTTTGTTCAACAACCATTCGCCAAAAATCATTGATCGTGGAAGGGAGAGGTCCTTGTGTTGCTATGAATTTCTTAGATTTACTGTAACCCTGGAATATTTATGGGTGTTTGATAAAGCCATGAAAATGTATGTTGGTAGTTTATTCAAATTAATCTTTTATAGCCCATTTTTTTAGTTTATTTTTCATTAACTTTGACAATAATGTGATAGATTCAAGGCAAAATTTTCTTAAAATTTATTTCGAAATATTCTAAACTATACGTGTAATAGATTGGTGAAGACGCCCAAGTTAACTTCGAATTGCAATAAATCCCAACCCATCCAGAACAAAAAAGCGAAAACGAATTGATGGATTAATATAGTTTTTTGCTACTGTTGCAATTTCCACTAGATACATTTATCCATGAACGAATTGCTAAAGTTTTTATTGTATTTTCCCTCAAAATTCCATATTTTCGAAGGTTGTAGGCATCTTGCGGTACAGAAAATAGAAAACAAACACAAACATGATCGTAGCGACCTATAGTGAAGAACATCCGTGATGTGGTGAGCGACTGCAATTCCCGCAAAAGTGCGAGGACACAAGCGTGTCGAGTTCCCAAAGTTCGGTGTAAAGAAAAATTCCAATATCTTACATGAACATAGCAGGCATTAATGTAGGTTTCTTCGTTGTTACCTTTTAAATGTACTCTTGATATATCAACTGTAAATAAATGATTTTTTCAACATATTGTTCAAAAAAGCAACATCTAGCGAAGCCCAATGAGAAATCTTACTTTGTCAAGCGTGCGCCACAGATGGACCGCGTCTCATCGACGCGATCCATCAGTGACTCATACTTAACAACAGATCCTTTGACAATTTTTTCCTATTGGGAGTGGTGAATGTGATCTAGAATGTTCCGTAACATGGCTGTCGCGTTCTTAGTTTCTAAACTCGTTTACGTTTCTTATTTCCAAAACTGTAGAAAGTGATACCTAACACTGCTCTAAGGGAAACATCTAAAAGAACCACTAGGGTCATCAACAACCACTAGGGTTAAAACAAGTAAGCTTGATAGATTTTAGAAGAAGTCTGACTTTGGTCAGACGAAACGTTACAGAAATAAATTTGTGCGAGTGTGAAGCAAGACTTTGAACCTCTCTAGTTAGTCATAGTTACTCTTGCTACTGTATCCTTGCATGTACTGCATACGGATCCGCAAACACAAAGGCACAGAGGAAGGATAAGTAGTTAGTCCACATCCCCCAGAACAATAGAATTTTAGAAGCGCGTTGTATTTTTGAACTATATTTGCAATAATACTCGTGTGGCGCATATTAGTAAAACGCAAATTGCTAAAAAAAATCAAACAAACTCACAAGGAAGAATATCTTTGTATCTGTTTTTTGACTTCAACAATTCGTTCGATGCCATGTTGGTAGAATATGCAGTCACAGCTTCTCGCTTGAGGTTCTGAATACAAAAACAACCAGTGAGACATGATTTTATGTTTACATACTTATCTCATATTGTTGAGTCCAAGACCTGGTAGAAATTAAGAGTTGCATCAAACCTGAGTATCGGCACCGTTTATTGCCAACTGGTGCGCGAAAATGTTTGGAAATAAAAATTTGTATACTTGTAATCATTGACAGGAAAAAACAGCTATACAAGAGAAGCTTTTCTAGATTTGTAGCCGCGCTGAAATAATTTAGAAAGTGCAGCTTTGAATTGGAATTGATAAAAACAACGTGTGATAGACACGTTTTAAAGTATTGTACCCGGTACGTGGGGGCTTAAGAATAGTCCGGACGTTTTTTTCTGCGTTTCGTAAGAGGAAAATAAATGAAAAAAAAAAAAAGAAGTAATTTTTCCATCGCCCAGGGCAGACGCACTCAGTGCACTTCACTATAGCGGTTCAGTTCCGTCTGGAATGTTTTCCGTGCAGTTGCTGGTGCACTACATCTTTAAGTTGCTCTTTGCTATTTAGTGACCGTTACATGGTTTCTTTTAGGCACTGCTTCCAGTCTCGCTGAGAGCGAATATCAATAAAAAAATAGAGTGCAGTTGCTGGTACCCAATTTAGGGCTGGGCAAAATTGAATCATTTGGAATTCGAATCTGATTCGGATAATTTTTTCGAATCAGATCAAATCCATATGATTCCATAGTAATAACACGTATGCCATTTTTACTATTATTGTTTCATTCGTGATAATTAAGAATTTCACAGTTACAAATTACTAATATTATCTTAAACAGACTTGATTATAAGCGACACATTTTTAATGACAATCCGGTCCAAGAGCGAAATTTTTCATTTTAACAAATTTGACCAAAATCGATTGTATTTTGTCGTTAAAAATGAAAAATTCCACTTCATTTGGCGAATTTTTGTTTCTATGGCCGATTCACAATTTATTCGAATAATCTGTGCCTCGAATCGATTTGAATTATCGAATCGAATTGCCCAGGACAAACCCCATTGTGTGCGAGATCTTTGCAACTAAGTTGACGTAATTTGATCTGTCAAGGCACTGCTTTCGGGTAGAATTTCAATTGGAGTGGTGGTTTCAGAGTAATTATCAAGAATCGTGAACAGTACGTCGTTATCAATGATACTCATCGTGAAAAGGTTGTATTCCATCACCCAGGGCAGATACCACTCATTACATTCCAATTGCTGGTACGTCATGTTTTACAAGCTCTTTGGGCCAATTAAGCGACCGTTAGTTGGATCTTTTAGACGCTAATTCAGGCGTTGCTAAGAGCGAATTACGATAAACCTGCATTTACCGAGAATCATTGTCAGCTGTGCATTGCTAACAATGTTTACTCACCGTGAATTCTTCCATGAACTTTTTACCATTCTTCGCATTTTTATCTTCGAAAACATCGTACAAATCGCCCAAACCTATTAAGATTGTCGTACTATCATTTTGGAGGGTCGCTCCTAGGTTCTCGTACACTGCACCTAAAATAATCAACAATCTGAACTCGATTTTAATTGAAACTCTGTAATTAAGATTCTCTGAGGATTTTTCTAAAAAAGCACACCAAAGTTGGAGATATTTTGATTTTGTTAAATTTTAGATAAATGCTTTGTGATATAATATTTTTGAATAAGAGTCTCGTTTTCGAAAAACCCAAATCAAGTTTAGACAAGAGTTATTTGTTCACATTATCACATATGCTATTATTACATATTATTATTTGGCTTATATGTAAAAAGTGGTAGATGGTTCCATTATCACCCAGGGCAAATAACACTCACGGCACTTAATGATGACGGTTGAGTTACTTTTTCAATGTTTGTCACTTGAGAGTATAGTTGCTGATACTACATTTTTATACTGGCGTTTTTGCTATTTATATGATGACCGGCCTCGATTAAAGCGAACAACAGTAAGAAAAAATTTGATGTATTTGATAGTAAATTAGGTTTTAAATTTGTGTACGAACGATATCATACCTTCGTCGTCATTATTCCTCATCGGAGGAAGCGGATACATATTGTTGTCGAGTTGATCTGTAGAGTCAGCTGATTTTTGTTGATTTCTAAGAATATAGCATTTGATGAATACTAATAATTGAAAATATAGCATGTCTATTTCATCAAAATTTTATATCGCTATAGTCAAACTTCAGAAATTATAACGAATCTCTGTATAATTTGTCAAAATAAAATTCATAAATGAATTTGGTGGTGCGGCCCTTCATGTGTTTAATCAAAGAGGAAGCTACAAAATACCTGGAGGCATTTGAGAATATTTTGAATTTATAACTCTGATATTTGCATACCCATCGATAGCCATTTTACTTACTTTCTTCGAATTGCTATAAGAAGCAGAACACCAGCTACGATTAAAGAAAATCCTCCAATAAGACCAGCAATCCAAGTCAAGCTGGAATCTGAAAAAAGGGAAAATATCAATTTTTTTTTATTGAAATTCACTCTGATCAAGCCCGAAAGCGATGCCTAAAGGGAACCAACAAGCGACCACTTGATAGCTAAGGGCTACTACGAAATGTAGTACCAGCAACTGCACTCTAAGCGGAAAAAGTCTCAAATAGAACTGAACCGTTATGACAATGTGTTGTGTGTAGTATCTACCCCGGGCGATGGTAAAGCCATCTACCACTTATTGTATTGCCCTTCTCATATGCCATACCATGCCACAATAGAGATTGTCAACGAGCTTTTAGTCCGCTTTAGAAAATCATTAAATATCGTCTGTGGGCAATGATGCTCCTAGTTACGATTCTACGACCCATCAATAAATGCCACTATCACGCAGTCGGGATATGACTGGGGGTTGGCAATTCGATCCTGTTAATTGATTCGTTCCAAGCACAGATTATTGTAATCAATCCCGAATCGTTTATAGGTACAAAAACTTGCTAAAAAGAGTGGACATATCATTTTTTAACGACAAAATGAAATTAAATGACCGTAATCGATCGTATTTTGTCGTTAAAATACGAGAGTAGTAACTATAAATTCTATTTCGTGTTAAAATTATTATTTCTGATTATGGTGCATATTATATTGCTCGATATTTATCAACAAATAACTTCTATTCGCTATGTTCAACATACCTACATCATAAATATGTTGAAATGATCCATCAGGACTTTGATTCAACCAAACATCATCTGATATTGTAGACGGGGTTGAAATAACGATTGAGTACCTTTGAAAATAAAATATTTCAATAACTAAAAGGCAACGGAGAAATTCGAAAATTTTATACTTCCATATACAAAATATCTTACGTAAACAAATGTCGACTTACGTGTACGTAAGACCTATCTGTAGTTCAAGATTTCTTCCAGTTATTGGTTGCGCAGTTGCACGTTTAGTTCTTGTTGAATCTGTTGACGCAGAAATATCACAACTAGTTGATTCGCCACTACCAAGTGTTACTTGTCTTGATTTGCCAGATATTGTTGACCTGAAAATGCAAAAGACGATAAAAATGTTTACCCTCGGTCATTTTGTGATTTAATTGCATCACATTGCTTTACGGTGGTTATAGTCGTGCCTCAATTCACAATGTCCAGCGGAGTAATAATTCAAATCGATTCATTATTCTTACTTATAACACTAACTTGGTTTACGTGAATTTACTACACCCGATACCATAAACAAGATTTAATCAGCAAAATGATTATACCAAAGCCAATACATCTTTAAATATTTTCAATATTTCAATCCTCCTAGTTTTTTTCCAAATGTAAATTAGTGTTTGCAATCATAAAATGTTTTCATCGATTCCACCTCGATGAATAGTAAGTAGTATATTGCATTAATTTTTATAGATATAATGATCTATAGGTGCGGGCTTTAGAATAGTCCTAACGTATTTCCTGTGTGTCGTAAGAGGCGACTAAAAGGATACAAAGTGGTAGATGGTTTTACCATCGCCAAAGACAGATACCACTCACTGCACTTTCCCATGCCGGTTCAGTTCCGTTTGGGGAACTTTAGAGTGCAGTTGCTGGTACTACATTTTTTAGTGGCTCTTTGGTATTGAGTAGCCGTTGGTTGAGTGAATTTCAATAAAAAAAATATATATATAAATATATTTACCAACCTTGTTATAGCAACTGCCAGATACTCTTTATTTGCTTCACCGTTTGCTGCAGCCTGTGATGCTTCTATAAGTTGATCTATCGTGATTTCTTTTCTCTGCTGTGGAACAGTTTCATTCGACGTCATCATGACGAACAGGCAACTGTAATATATTAATATTGACATTTTAGAAGAAACAGTTTTGTTAGTTATAACTCAATGTGAAATTTGCTTTTGTTTAGCCACAAATTTTAACAGAATTAGTATTTTTTCCCACGGATAAATAAAATAATTTAAATTTCATTTATAATTTATTTTTGTCAAGCATGAGCGATAAATGGACAGCACTGCGGCAACGCAGTTTGCCTGTAACTAAGTTCTTACAAAATGCAAACCAACGAAATGATACAACTGTGTCAATATTTTGTATTAACATATAAACGAATAATCATGTACATAATGAAGCGACTGTATATTGTAAATATTGCTGTTTTACCACTTTTATTTTCATGTTTGTATTGTAATCGCGTTTGTTTATTTTGTCTGATTTAAATGTTCCCTGTAGTTGTCGCGGCGTGATGCGCCGTACAGTTTTCTTTGTCTAGCTATAGAACCATAAAAATTGTTACACCTTACCCTATCGGTCCATTCAATTCATCTGGCACAACAACTTCTATTGTTTGAGTTGTCAAATCTTTTGTTGATGTGACAGGGTCTGGCACTGGAACGCTTGCTGGTGCTGTAAAAAATATCAAATATATGTGTAAATATATCAAATCGCAGTAAGAACACTGTGAAAATATTTGGCACGAACAGAAAAAATTGATAAAAATCAAACAACCAGTTGGTGGAACAAGAAGACCATTTTTCATTTGCCTATTGAATATTTACCTGCTACATCCGTGATACATTCTCCAGCAGCTTCTACTCTTTCACTTTCACCGGCGCAAGTAGATGTATCAACATAGAAAGTATAATCTCGGTTTGGATCTGATGGAACATGAACTTGGAAACTTTCCAGGGTTTCCCCTGCGTAGGAATGTTGATTACTGAAAGATTGTTGTTTTGTAGTTGGAGACAGGTGAACGAGTGTGGATTCCGCAGTGATCTGTATAAATGTATGTTTCACAGTGTTGTTTGCAAAGTATGGACTATTGGATAAATGCTTTCGATGGTTATTGGTAATTTTATCATGAACGTTTATGATGTGATTTGTTATTAGCCAGATCAACCCATCCCAAGCAATGAAATAAGACCAGATTTGAATTTTTTGCCATGCTTACAGTTAAGCTGTATAAAAATGAATATACGTCGAATTTCAAAGTTTCAGATATATGAACCAGTATATGATACAATATTACCAGAAAATCCACAGTATCTCTCGGTATTGAATCTGGCCATGACCACGATACGATGCAAAATGTTGCGTTTGTGTCTCGGGTAGATTTGGCGTCCGTCACTGGATCCGGTAAACCAACTCCGGTTAGAATGTTTGACTCTGTATACAACTTTGTGATGCATAAGTCTGGACATACCGTTATCTGCAAAGTGTTGACTGATTTGACGTTTGCTAATATTTCATTTTACATGGTTATTTCAATAGCTATATGGGATATCTGATTGCACAATCGGTAAGCGCAGTATAAGCAGTATTGAGCTGCACCCAATGTATACTAGCTTATCTAGTGAAGGGATCTTGCGCCTTTATCCAATCAATGCGGCAACGGCATCGTAGAAATGTAATGGTTAATAAAAAGTAACTTGCCATGTAACAGTGTACATTTATTTTTCGATATCTCGTTCCGCTGCGTGTTATATCAAAGATTCTTTCGCCGTTGGCTGGTGCTGGTGCTCTATGCCAGCAGCACATTCACGGCGCGGAACTAAGGTAATAATGAAACATTTTTAAGTAGGTTACCTGAATAGAATAGTTCGTGCACGGAGCTAATTGTTCAATTTGTGTTGATTGCTGCGTCTTGGCTGTTAAATTTTGTGAATATTCGACAATACCACCACGGTTCATTGCTTCAATTCTGAAAAAGGATTTTTTTTTTTGAGAATAATGTAAAGATTCAGGCTCAATTGAGAGTGTAGACACCAGTTAAACATGCTTATAAACTCATGTGTAGTTTCAATATAGTAGGTACATTTGCATTTTGCCAACCATAACCAACAGAAATACGATTCACGAAGCATCACACAAGGCCCAACCATCGTGTTTTTCAACATCGCCTTTTTATTATGTTATGTTGGACTCTTTATTGCCGGCAAAGCTTTCACAAAATTCAGAAAATCTTTCCGAACAAGGCAGAATGGATAATTCCAGATAAATACACAAATCTCCGATCACACAAATTGTAGACACGAATTCACTAATATAAAATTAAATATTAAAATAAACCAACTGGAAGGGGCTTATTGTACTTTATCACACTTTCTCTTATACTTTATATTTCGTATCAAATCCATTACATATAGGGCTGGCTGGGCAATTCGATTAAGTGATTTGAATCGATTCAAAGTACAATTTATTTGCATCAGTCATGAATCGTTCTTAGGAACAAAAATTTGATAAGGATGAACTAGGATTTTCATTTTTAACAACAAAATGCAATCGATTTTGGTCAAATCTTACCAAATTTCGAATTTCGATTTTGGTCAAAATTTGACTAAAAAGTGATTATATTTCGTTGTTAAAATATGAACATTGTTGCTCTTAATGTGAATTTAAAATACACTACAAACTATAAATTTCTTTATTTTCGCAATGGGGACATGTTATAATAGTAAAAATGGGATATGTGTTATTTACAAAGAATTAATGATTCAATCCGATTTGAAAAAATATTCTAATCAGATTCGAATTCCAAGCGATGGGTTTTGCACAGCCCTAATTATATAATCGATTTGCTCAGCCTTTATCACGGATTGAAACAAAATAATTGCAATAACAAAATTTCCCGTCCGAGTGTCGTATTTACTATGAGTAAATATTTTCACACTTAGGTTTTACCTCGCGCGTACATAATTCGATAACACTGGCGCTTTGATATTCCAGTGACAGAAAATGAAAGTATTTCCAATCATTCTGTCGTTCATATGAGATTTGAAAAAAATCGAATGATTGCGAATAATTGGGAGCTTCTCATGATGTTGCAATGGCAAGACTTGAATCAGAGCAATCGGCAAATGTTTTCTTGGTAAAGGTGCACAAAACCTTGAGGAGTAAAATACATACAAAATGACGGGAATGATCGACAGACAAAAGCTCTCTGGTTTGGTCATATAAGATTTTGAACACTGAGCTGGGCGGTTAATAGAAACTAAAAACGGCACTTTAGATTCAAGATTTGATTCAATTGCTATTAAATTCTGTGATTTTATAATCGTTTCTAAATTCTAATAATTTAATGGTCAGTTGGCAATCGAATTTTTTTTATTTATTTTAAAAAAAATCGGGTTTGAAAAGGTCTAATTCGATTTCTTTTTTATTGAAATCCGACTTTCAGCAAGGTCGGACTAGTACCTTGAAGGGGCTTCCGTAGCGTTTCAGGTAACAAAACAAAAACAACAATACGCATTAGCATTGCTTTGCGATATTTGTATACATAGGTGAAATGTAAACAAACGATAGTGCAGAGTCGCGTTGGCGTAAAACGCTGGGTAAAAATAAACAAACCTAGGAAAAAGCAACCTGCGCAATCGTGTATTGCGGCCTTAATAGCTGGACTAACAGTGTCTCGAGCACGAGACTTTAAACCGACGATACCAACCTGATAACCAATCCCGAATATTTAAGCCAAATATAAAAGATATATTTTCAATTTCTTACTTATGGATTATATCTATAGTCTGAGTATCAGGTTTCCAGTCAATTATAACTTGCCCATCAACGCTACATTCTTCGGCAATGGTTCGTGTAATTTCTGGCGATCCATAGACTGAAAAGAAGGGCAATTCAAATATAATATGAATAAGTTGGATGGAAATGCAATAATGCTGCTAAAGCAAAACTTCTTACACCGGAATGTTATAATCTTGAGAGAAAAATGAAAAATTCGAGTTGCAGGATTCTGAATTTTTCAATAAGAAAACCACTTTTTGGGATCAATAACGAAAAAGCGCATGACGATCTTGCCACTTTTGATGAAACATTTTTTTTTTGAATTCTAGAAGCCCAGCGTTCAGCGTACTAATGATTGTGAATCCATTTATTCTAGTATCCAGGGTTTAGCCGATCATGTTTTCTTTATCGAAATTCCCTTCTAGCAAGGCCGGAAGCAGTGTCCAAATGTAACCAATTAACGGCCACTCAATAGCAAAAAGCTAATAAATTTTAAAGTTGACCTCGAACAGTCAAATTTCTTCGAAGATTGAAATTTAATATTATTATATAAAATGGAGATAATCTCAGTTACCAGATAAAACAATGCTTTGTTGTCTACTACTCTCCACGCTTTCCTCCCCAATGTAATTTGTTGCTTTACACGTGTAAGTTCCATCATCAGATATGGCTGCGTTGTTGATGTGGAGTAGAGATTTTTCGTTGGTTTTTATTTGATATACACTGCTAGAAGTTTCGGTTGAAACTTCAATTCCGTTCCGAACCCAGTATACTTTTGTAGTTGGAATGCCAGATGCTTCACATGTCACGTAGTTCGATCCTACCGTCACCGGGGATGAGATCACATTCGGATGTATATCGGTGATATTGGCTGGAACTTGAATAAAAATATAGTCGTTTAAATTAGGTTTGACGTTCGATATGTAGATTGCGAATAATTGGTCAGCAACGTTCTATTTTCAAACAAATAAACGAATGGTTCCCAACCTCATTAACCTTATTAACATCTCCAATTCTTTCGTTTTGTCTTCCTATCCAAATAGATGTAAATTCGGAATGGTTGAGAATAAAACGTGAACGGGCAAAAGTGTTGGTATAAGAAATGTATGTGTTTTTATATATGTATAAGAAAAAGTTAAATGGTATTGAATGAGACCTGTAGACGCTGTGTTCAAATTATTACATTAGGAAATACTCTGTGCAAGAAATTATTAATACCATAACGGTTCTTCAAATATAAGTCGATTTTACTTACTGTGAATAAAAAGTTTTACTGATGTTTCTCTGGTGTAAGACTTAGATGTCGGAGAGATAGTGAATGTGTAAGTAACGTTTTGAGGATCGGTAACTTGGCCAGTAGTATAAGTGTAAGATGTTGCGTCAATGTTTTCTTCTGTATGAGCAGGGTTCGTTTCGTCTGGAAGTTTGAATACTTCTATGTTCACTGCTCCATCTTGACTGACTATGTTGATTGTTATTGATGCAGAATCTCCTAGTATGACAGTTTGTTCGTCCTTGACTGGTTTGATAGTCAGGAGGTCTTGAAAAGGGGTTAAGAATAGAGAGTTGAACGATTAGGGGGTTTGTGTTACAAATACTCACTCAGCACTACAGTGTGTGTGTTCTTACGCGTCGTAAGTCATAATCAGTTTCCGATACTAATCGTTGTCTATCATGCAATCGTAATGTCAACTTACGAATGTTTGAATATTTAAATTGCCTTATTATTAATTCATAATATTGTGCTGTTATTCATATATTTTGTATTTATTATACATATTGCCTTCGTTCTATATCTGCAGCATAAAGCGGAAAGCTCCACTGTTGCCGGCAGGGAAGATAAGATACTACTACGTTTTTATTTTTATTTTAAAATACATCTTTGCCGTATTGAAAGTTGCGTTCGGTTGTTTATTTTGAGTGGTGCTTTCAACCTTGTTTAAATAGAGCGACAACAGAAACGGGGATGGGCTAACTCACCAATGAGAAGGCACCATGCGCCTATTTGAATATGACATTTCAGTCATCCAGATAAGTCCGAAGTAAACTACGAATTAAAAAAATATGTGCACTGTGAAATTAAACTGACCTTTCTGACAGACATATCTTCTGGTTGAACCGATGCATGATATTTCAAACCATTCTCCAGTATCAGCATTAATGGTAGAGCAATGTTGGTTGCCATTTGCACTGCCTTCTCCAATTCCCCTGCAATACAAAACGTATAATTGATAAATCTAGCTGTATATACCTGCCTTATCCTTCAGCAACAAGTTGGTATTTAGAAATCCTACAACAAAACAAAACTTTTTGGTCTCAATTTTTCGGAAAATACTCGCATGCCAACGAGGCGAGTCATGACACTTTTCGTTTTTTTTTTTATTCAAAAATGAATTGATTCAGTTGTAGTCGTAAAGTGGCAGATGGTTCCGCAATCGCCCATGGCAGATACTACTCACTGCATTTCACCATAGTAGTTCAGTTCCGTTTGGTATATTTTCCTCTCAGAGAGCAGTTGCTCGTACTACATCTTGTAGTAGCTTTTTTGCGATTAAGTGGCCGACAGTTAGTTTCTTCTAGGCACTGCTTTTGGACTTGCTCTTGAGTGACTAAAAATTCAAATATTTAGGTAATTTGCTATCGTGGAAAAAACATTATTGTTCACAAGAATATGTATGTGCGAGTGTAACAAACCTACCAATGTGCGTTTGCGTTATCGAGAGCTGTTCCATCACTCCAATACCACATTTCTGATTTATATTCCAAACCGATATAGAAATCTTCGACATTGTCCGACTTGAAACCACTATATAAAGAAATCAATGCAAAAACTTGTGTTATACGCTGTTCGTTGTTCTGAACTGTTCGTTCTCGTGGAACGAATCTGATCTGCCTGCATTCGGCGAAGATCCCATATTAAACCCAACTATGAAAAAATCAATCCTTTCTGTATTTCTGTCGAAAAAACTTCTTCCAATTGAAAGATCGTAAATGACAGACAAAAATTAATCAGTTGTTGTTCAACTGGCCGAAGGAATACAAAATTCATCATTCGCCTGTTCTTAATCCGACTTCCACTTATAACTTGATTGAAAACGGCAAGTTTTGCTTTTAGAAGTTGTGTTTAGTCTACTATATGTACTATATGCATTATATACTATATGTATGCTGTATACCATATGTGTTATATGTATACAACATGAACTACTGCATGGAAGTGTAGGTTACTTTGGGAATCAAATATAAAAAACTTACTTCAGAAGCTTTTTCACTTGAATTTGCAACGTGCTGTCTTTGATATCGACCAGCCATCCTCCTCTTTCATTGCAAATATTTTTAGCTGTCGGTTGACCCTTTACCTTGGGCAGGAAAGCTTCTAACAAATAGCCATTGTCTATACCGAGAGTTGCTGGGTCTGAAAGATATTTTCTTTAGTTAAAGCTATGCGCTTCCCTTATTACAAACGACTATATATATTCTATGTATATTCTCACAGTTTAATACACATTTTATATTTATTAGTGTGGACGGTTGTTGCACAGACCAGAATCACTAGTCATGCTTGGTGTGAACTGCTCAGACCGAAGAGCAGAATAAGTTCATCATCACTCCGAGTATTGTTTCGTATCAGAGGCCAATTATAGTCGAAAAGATTAGTTATGTTGAACAGTCGTAAGCTGAGTTAATCTGGGTTCGAAATCTTCAACCTGCGAAGCCAACGTAGAACAAACTTGGCCACCGCACTCGACAAAACGGCAAAATCCATATCGGACAATTTAATACCCACAATTCTACCAATTGAAAATCACGGAATGTCGTGACTTTATTCTGATACTTCAGTGAAAAAGTAACTACTTGAAAGCTTATAAACACAATACAAACCTGTTGTAATAACAACGTCTGCCTGCTTACTGTAAGCGCTGTTGAGATCTGGTCTTGCAATGAAAGTATAAAGACGTTTCTCTCCCTCTCTAAAAGATTCAAAATTAAAGTTTGCTTCTGTTTGTGGACTGATCACAAATGCTTCCCCAACACTATTACTCGGATCAGTTGATTCGTAGGCTTTTACTATTACTGTGTCCTCACTTGTTGATATTGTCAGTGTTACTATTGCTTCTTTACCAGGATCAACAATGATTTCTTCGCTTTGTGGTGTAATTGATAAATTAACGACTAGAAAATGAATATAGTGAAGTAAGAAGTGTGATTTCGGTAACGCTAGCTTGTCTTACAATGAAGTTGAGAACATGAAAAAAAAATGTGTAGGCCAGTAGCATCAGATTGGACTTTTAATGCGCATTACTGGAATTTCAAGTTGTTTTTATCAACTTTACGAACCAGTTCGAACTGGTTAGGGTTAAATTGATTTCAATAAATAGTTATTTTCGATAACATCTAACAAATGCAACAGAAAACTCCATTTTATGATCTCCAGATTGAGACAATTGTCATGAAATAATGAGGTTTCTAGATTTTGCATTTAATTATTTTTTCCAAAATGCTTCAATGAGCGGCCATGCTATGCATAATTTACAATACATAGTTGTTGAAATATTTCAAATTGACCTTACGTGAATATTATGTAATGCTTACCAAATTGACATATATATTCTGAAAAAGTCCAGCAAGCATAGTCGTACCATTCGTCGCTTCCTTTCCCACAAACTGCACAATCCTGATCCTTTCCTTTCTCATCCATGCCTGTGAAGAACAATGAAGAAATTAAAAAGTATGGGGAATACTCTCATACAGACGCACAACCCTACAGGTGTCAACTAGCATTTGCATTGCAATATTTTGTGGAAGCGTTTGCATATACCCATTACATGAGTAATGACATGTCAATCAAATCCAAAAACATTTCTGATATAAATGGAATTCCATTTGTAAACGAATGAACTGTTTTGACGAAGTAGATGACGTCATATATTCGTGAACAAATGCTTGATTTTAAGAAGTATATGACGTCATAGATGCAGTATGAACCGGTAAAGTAATTTCTCGTTTTAAATTCTTTTTAAAGTTTGAATATATGATGCCATGAGTTTCTTTTATTGCCAAACATACCAATCGGCTTCATCTCCAAGTTGCTCACCATCTCCCCAATACCATTTGTTGTCATCGTTGCGAGTTAAGTCCATGTATGTTTTCATATCACCGCTGCCCAGAGAATACAGAAATCGACGTTTAGAATTATATTTTTATATGATAGCACATCTGAGATGCTTGTCGGTCACTCCGAAACCCTTTTGTAACTTCTCGATTCTAATAAACCCGTTTGACATCTAATTCGATGTCTGATACGTCTATTTTATATCGCAACAGGCGAAAAAGAAAAAATCTACTTTACTTGGCTGGTGAGTTATCGCACAAGACAAATTATCATTATGAATTTTTTTTTTATTATTATTTTTGTTGAATGCACTCAGAGCAAGGCCGGAAGCAGTGCTTAAAGGAACTAACCAACGGACACTTAATAGCAAAAAGCTACTAAAAGATGTAGTACCAACAACTGTACTCACGAAACTGAACCGACATGGTGAACTGCAGTGTGTGGCATCTGTCATGGGCGAAGGAGAACCAACTACCAGTTCTTTGCTTCCTTTTAGTGGTATCTTGCGACACGCAGGAAATACGATAAGACCATTCTAAAGTCCCTACCTACACTTGTAGGTTTGTTCTTTTAATACTTACGATAAAATACTTTGTACCGCTTGTTCTATTACACTATCTTTGATACGAACGAGATAACCATTTTGCGCTTTACAAACTCCATCTGCCCCAGCATGTTCACGTTTGGTTGTAAATAAATCAAGTCGGTAGCCGTCGTCTGTGTACATTGATTTTGCTGGTTTTCCGTCTGGTAAAATAATTGCGTAATTTTATAGCTATTGCTTGCACGAATTGTCGGTGAAAACGGAATAGTGGCCGTTATGGCAGAGCAGCGAGCAACTGCTCGACGTTAATATATATATATATATATATGAACGAAGCTTCAATGAATCCCAATACCATTGGATGCGATTGTTCCAACAACATAGTTTTTTTTATTGCTAGTGTGAGTGTGTCCCTTTATGCAAAGCATTGTCGTTCGATTCAACCGAATTTAAAACACAAGTTATTTTGCAGACAGACAACATCTCATACCGTCATACCACGAAAAATTAAGTTTGTTGTTGTCTTTCGTTAGGGCATAAACTAAATTCATCAGACATTGAGTGAGAACTGAAACAATGGAACAAACCAAAACATGTTATAGTTATCACTTATTGTCTGATGAAGTTAGGTTATGACCTGACGAATGCTCACAATAAACTTACTTTTTTCGTGGAATGAGATGTTGTCGATCTGTTTTATGTCAGTTGTTCATTATTCTAATACTATCTTACTCAAACATCTTTGTAGAGGTATCTATATGTACGGGTTCAAAATTGTAAGAAAACGAGGGAAGGGATCGAGAGTTCACTGGACGTTATCTTTGATTTTACAGACTCTGTTAAATTCAGATCAGTCCTGGGAATATAAAACTCATAAATTGAAGTCAAAGAATGACTGTTCAGACTCCCGATACTCATGTTTGAAAGAGAATGCTATAATGATTATTTGCTCTTTTTGAGCTCCATTACTTTGGCAATATTTCTGTAGGAAAAATGGAAATGACAATGCATTTACCTTACAAGGCTCTGCAGCTTCATTTGTAAAAATTCATCATTTTTATAAAAAAATGAAAAACTCAACCAACCCGATTGACATATATATTCATTCAATTCGTGACAAGCCACATCGTTCCAATTATCGCTCTCTTTCACATAAACTGCGCAATCTTCACCGGTGGTAGTTCCTTGTCCTGGATTCCTGTTACAAGAAAGAGCATTTTGATAGTGTTCCAATCAATTTCATTCTCAGTTCTACTACTAAAACGAAATGTCCATTAGGGTTGGGCAAAACCGAATCATTTGATATTCGAATTTGATTCGAATACTTTTTTTTCGAATCGGATCGAATCACACATTCTATGTAAATAACAAGTATTCGAATTTTACTAATATACCTTCTCTCCATTGTCAAAATGAAGATATTTACAGCTTACAGGAGCAACAATTTTTTATATTCTAGCGACGAAATATAATCGATTTTGGTCAAACTTCACCAAAATCGATTGTAATTCGTCTTTAAAAATGAATATTCCAGTTTATATAGCAAGTTTTTATTCCTATGAACGTTCCACGATCAAATAAATTGTGCCATAAATTGCCCATCCCTAATGTCCATGATAAAGCTGAAGGATATTGCTGCATTCTAAAGATGTTTAAGATCATTAGATATATCCATGGTGATACTGAGAAATTGTTGCTTTCAACTATAGAATTTTATTATATATGAAGACAAACTACAAACTACTCGTATGCAAAACAATCAAAACAATCTCTCCTGATAAAAAAACTAGTGAAATGTAACAAAAATACGTTTCTACGTTATGAAGCACATGAAAGAACATTGAGCAAAGTTTTTTGGTCGGCATGTGGGTGGCCATGGTATCATGCCTCAAATACGCTATTGATTCATCGATGTTAAAGATCGTTTGTATATTTTCAAAAATAAAATTAGCTTGACTTCAGGGGCTAAAAACACAAATAAAACATACCAATCAGCTTCACTTTCAAGTTGGTCACCGTCTCCCCAATACCATTTATTGTCAACATTACTTTTAGTTAGATCCATATACGCATAAAATATATCATTTTGATTCCTGTATAAATTAATAATCTTCTATTATAATTATGTTAAGACATCGTCTACTTGACCAAACCAAACAGGAGCTGGGACTTATAGTTCAAAAACAGTTTCTAGAACCAGCTTCGAATTGGTATTTCTATTTTCTCGTTTCCTTTACAATTCTTAAGCAAAAAAACGTTCATAGGCATTTAAATTTATTGTGAAAAACAACATTACATTTTCTCGCAATAATATGAGAATATATATAGATACTCATTCACTCACACTAGCAACTGTTTCACAGATTCCTTCATCGCATCATCCTTTACACGTACAAGGTGACCGTTTCTATATTTACAAACAGTGTCCGCTCCTCCATGGTCAAGTTTACCAGTGAACAATTCTAATATTTCATTGTTGTCTGTGTAAGTTGTTTTATGTAATTGAACTGGGAGAATAAATGAATATAATTATTTAACAAATAAATACTGAAGCGGTATAGGTATTCCACGCGCCAGCCTTGGAATCCTTTTTTCTGTTTAAAACTATTACTATCGAGTTGGGGTGAATATTGGACCTGCACTTTTGAAGCAACGTTTTTGCAGGGCCGCAACATTTTTTATTTATTAGCGGACATATATAGCCTCGTAAAGACGCGGATTTTGTAATTGTAAGTTAATAAATCGTAATCGTCATCCGATTATTACTTGTATTGTTGCAAACATTCTTATCCGAATATTGTCGTTTACTATGTTTACAGAAACAGAATTTGCCTATGAATTTATCTCCTGATTATACCCCTGGTTATCTCGTTGAAAATCTTATTTAAATGGTAATCAGGCAGCGCTAGTAATCGAGTTTGAATTTTTTTCATTTGTTACTCACTTTGCGATTGACAAATGTACGGCTTTTTATACCCACAGTCAACGTCTCTCCATTTGTTCGGAGCGTCATAACCAGCTGTAACGCAATCTTTATCCCGATCATTTCCCTCGTCTTTATCCCTATAAATAATGTTATTAAAAAGAGTAGATAAAACATTGCCAATATATTTTTGATCCACGATTGAGCTTTATTGTCGATGATGCTGTTGTTTGCCTTTTCGCATTCTAAAAACAAGGCATTTAGGAGGGTCGCGCGGTAACGCTAATACCCATATACTTCAGACAGTGAATATATTGAAACGACGGTTGTAATTACAACTTGGCTATAGTTTTGGTCACTAATTCGTGTGAGCTTTTGAAGTTCGTAAAGATTCGACCAGGCATCGTGTTCCAACAGTGTATTCTTGTTACCATGAAGAACATATCGTTACTTGTAAAGTTCACAGGTACAATATCGCTTACATTATCGATCGACAATGGGGTTGAAAAACAACTTTTTCAGGATTTTTTGATTTTATACTTTTTTTGATACGTTGAAAATTTGACAACGCAATGAAACAGGATTTTTGTTACTAATATGATAATAATGAAAAATTAGTAATAATTCTTGCCTTGTAGGTGCGGACTTCAGAATTACTAGCTGATTTTGTCATCGTCCAGAGCAGATACCACTTACTGCACATTATTATATTGATTTAGTCGGAGAAATGATTTCTGCCTAATTTTCAGTTGCTAGTACTTCATTTTTACTAGCTCTTTGCCGCATAAGTAGGCGTAAAAGTTTATTCCCTTTAGACACTGCCTCCGGTATCGCTCAGAGCGAATTTTAATTAAAATGAAATAATTAGAATTTGGAAATATATTTTTTTTGCAAATAGAATAATATTCGAAAATATTTATTTCCAAATTCAATCAAACAAAACCGAAGCTCGCATGCTTTGTAATATGGCTTTAAGACAGTATAAAGCTCTAAAGCTTAAAGCCTAAAGCTCTTCGCAGCCCCTGCATTAACTCAGAAGTAAGTAAGTATACGATTAATAAGATGTAGTTATCAAAAGTGAGATATTTTTTAAAGAAGAGAATGGGAGTGAAATATTCCCCACACAAATTAAGACGTTATAATGGATATCAGAGGCAAAAACAACTTTGCTAAAATTGATCCATTTATCACATATCACTATGAAACAGTTTAGAGTTGAATTTCGGGACCTGAATTTGCAAAATACACGAAAACCTACTGCACCACAAACGCGTGTTTTGTCATTCCGCGAGGGGGTGGAGCTTGGTTCCCCTAAATATGGTGATGCAAGTGGCCATTAGCAACAAGATTCTGCTGAAATTGACCCTTTCAACACATACGACGATGAAACAGTCCGGAATTGGATTTCGGGCAACAAAATTTTCTACAGATAACATGTTAAGTATGCGTCGCGGATGGACACAGTGCGATCCTTACGCGTTCTGTGGTGCACTCTGTAAAACATATTCTGTTTGAGATTATTTGTAAAATAGATTCGTGCGAATGAAAAAACTCACCAGTTCGTGTATTCAGTTATTGTCCCATCGTCCCACTTCCAGTTACCTTTGCGCCCTTCGCCGATCCATTCTAGTCCTATGTAGTAATCGTCGTTTTGTGATGTTCCAGTAGCATCACTGTATAAAAAAAAATAAACTGAAACATGGCGCATTATCAAAATTCTGTTTTCATTAACATCCAAAAGCTATCACCAGGCTTCATCATGAAAGATATTGGACGTGCCTATTTTATTATGGCTACGATCCTTTGTATATTTCTCAATTCTATCCCACATTGTAAGAAAGATTGTTTGGTGATTATAAATAGAAAAGCTTAAGCCGTGTTTATAATGGTTATGCATCGCATAATATTTTTAGTTGACTTAATTTTAAATGACATTTTTCTAACGGACATTACGTGTATTTTAATCTGGCCTGACAATTCTGGGCGTTTGCAGCGTTAAAAAAACAGTTCGCTCCCGAAATTTAAAACGACAAAATAAATCGGATGTTATTAGACCAAAAGCGTTTTCCCTATCGGGTTGAACAGTAATAACGAAATCAATTTTATTAACAAGAATGTTCATCGGATAAAGTAGAAATTTATCACCTGAGAAGATCCTCAATAAATTTCTGCTTGTTTGAATTTTTCACGCAGACAAGCCAAGCGGTGCTCTGCTGGCATTTCTGTTCGGCGTTTTGTTTACTTGCAGCCTGATCATCGTGTCTCTGGAATATGTATCCGTCATCTGTGACAACTGATTTGGCGAAAGCTGCAGGGACGAGGAAATACTTTTCAAAAATATCGAGTTACAAATGGGGCTGGGCAAAACCGAATCATATGGAATTCGAATCTAATTCGAATATTTTTTTCGTAATCGGATCGAATCACTAATTCTTTGTATATAACAAATATCCCATTTTTACTATTACAACTTGTCTCCATCGTAAAAATGAAGAAATTCATAGTTTATAGTGTATTTTCAATTTACACTAAGAGCAACAATTTTCATATTTTAACGACGGAATACAATTGCTTTTGCCTTTTGGACAAATTTGACCAAAATCGATTGCACTTCGTCGTTAAAAATGAAAATCCTGGTTTATTTATCAAATTTTTGTTCCTATGAACGATTCACGATTCGAATAAATCGTGCTTCGAATCACCGAATCGAATTGCACAGCCCTAGGTATAAAATATTCTGTATATTACTTTTTTTTTTATTTCAAATATAATTCCCTACAGAATTGTTTCACGGGATAACTATTCCCTATTTGGGTTACTTGTACTGTTTGCAATTGTGAAAAATGGGAGGGGATATTTGAGGGGGGCAGAAGGAATTGTAAAAACAAAATTTAAATATTGTGAACTAATTTGCTATAAGTGACGCTGTCAACATAAATTGACTTCACGCCGCCTTTCTCTAGTCAATAAGTATCTTCAGGGAATGAGGATTCTTCGATTCTTGCACAGCAGTGGTTTTGGGTGGGTCTCCTAAAACCTTGCTCTGAACGAATTCAGGTGAAAAAGTTGTACACGTGAGAAGAATCGCACTAAAATGTTGACTTTTGGGTGTTCCACTCGACCAATTGAATGTTCCTCTGTTCGCGGACACAGGGAGAAGATTCATGGCCTTGTGTAAATAGTCAATTTAGGTAATACAGAATAGACATATTAGTATAATCGACAAAAATCGGTCACTAACAAAGATTTAATTGTATTCGATGTTCATTCGTAATAACTTACGTTTCTGCGCTTCTGCCGTATACGTCCCGTATATAAGTATGAAAGAAACTAATATCTTCATATTGTCCGAAAATTAGATGAATTTTAAAAATACATAGTGTAAATGAATCTAACTTATATAATGAAAAAGAGCAATAATAAAAATTATTGTCGGTTCTAATATTTGACTTTACATTTTTCAATATATGACAAAATGGGGGTCTAACACTTTTGCACTGACAATATAGAAGATGCAAAATGAAATTATTAAAAATCATCAAAATGTTGAGTTGAAAGGTCGATAATACTTATAATGTATCCTGTTCTACAACTGTCTTTAATTATACCTAGGAAAATATTGTTGAAACTAGAATACTATTATTCACTCTAGGCTCTCATTTTGACATTTTTTGTTATTGGATATATCTTATCAATGGCATGGGCTCATATCAAGCGTAGAGCTCATTAAAATATACCTAATTGAGGGAGCAATTTCTCAATTTCCAATCCAGAGCAATTTTCTAACATTTAGTTAGGAAAATACTTCAACTGCTAATGTTGGGGAGAGTTATTGTCTTACAGTGCATCAAAGAACCTCAAAGTCGTTATTTGAGATTCCTCAACATGTCCAGAAAAACAAAGCACAATCGTGATCCGAAATAATATTTAAAAAAAAAACACAAATTTTTATCGATTCACTGTTCATCTGCACTTTTAGTTCATTCTAGCGCCAGATATCTTATACTTTGAGAGCTTGCTATTGAGCCCCGAGGAGATGATTACGTGCGAAAGACATCCTTCCAAGGCACGGTATTTCATATACCCACTGCTTTGGGCTATTCCCACTAATCATGCCTGTTCTTTATGCATTAAAAATTGACACGTTAAATTCGTATCCTCGCCTTTCCCGTGAAACCGAAAGGTATTGCCTTCTTTGTATAGAACTCAGCACTACACTTTGTCGTTTACTGATAAACAGGGTGGTGGACGTTTTAAATATGCTAAACCTTTAATAAATTTACCATTACAAAATTGTTTGACATTCTCAACCACATATTGACATAAAACAAGCACAATTTGTTACTTAAAATACCATTTATCGCTATCATTCACTATCATTCTGAAAATATTGACTCAGTCGTACGACGCGTACGTCTTTTGGTACTGATTGTTAACAAAATCAAAGGAAGCCAAGAGGAACTAATTAAGGTCACTGGTATGTTAATTAATTGTTATAGTTATCATAATTTTTTGACTCTCTCAACAAGAACTACGAAGAAACTTCAACCCAATACACCAAATATTTTATCACGCGCCGACCTATGGGGAACAGGAATTGAACCTGACTTTCACAAACAAAACTACTACTGAATGGTGAGGTACCCGAAGTAGGCGTTTTCTTGACGCTAATCCCCATTTCGAAATATAAATTTTATTTTATAATGAACCTCCCAAACTTCAACAGCAAAAACATTTGCGCGTCTGCATGATAAATGTAAACATCAAGTCTTTATTGGCTTTCTTTAATTACATACTATAATACGAAACTTTATTGTAAAAAAACGAAATTGTTTACTGTACTGTCTGTACTGCAGCTTCACGCATTGAGAAAGGAGTTAGAAAGAGGTTAAATATGTTTTATTGGATTTCAGATTATTTTATATTTGTTGATTTTCTCAACCACATATTGACAAAAATCAAGCGCAATCTGTTACTCAAGACATCGTTTACTCTTCTTATCATGTAGTTGTGTGAATATTGGCCCATTCGAGCGTCGTTTTGACACTGATCATTCAGAATAAAAAAGAAAACAAAAAAATCAATTAA